>JAAAQI020181444.1:0-22750 GCA_011800005.2 Stichodactyla mertensii
CTTACCATCCTATTCTACATCACACCAGTCTACTCGTGACTTACCATCCTATTCTACATCACACCAGTCTACTCATGGCTTACCATCCTATTCTACATCACACCAGTCTACTCGTGACTTACCATCCTATTCTACATCACACCAGTATACTCATGGCTTACCATCCTATTCTACATCACACCAGTCTACCGTGACTTACCATCCTATTCTACATCACACCAGTCTACTCGTGACTTACCATCCTATTCTACATCACACCAGTCTACTCGTGACTTACCATCCTATTCTACATCACACCAGTATACTCATGGCTTACCATCCTATTCTACATCACACCATTCTACGCATGACTTACCATCCTATTCTACATCACACCATTCTACGCATGACTTACCATCCTATTCTACATCACACTATTCTACGCATGACTTACCATCCTGTTCTACATCACACTATTCTACGCATGACTTACCATCCTATTCTATATCACACCATTCTACTTATGACTTACCATTCTGTTATAGCTAGTACGTACATATCTTTCTGTTAGAGAAGATTTAATTGGCATAAGCGGGAAACGTCACATACTGTGTCGGACTTTCCAGTGTCAAAAAGAGAGAAAAGCCGAGCACGACATTCACTGACGATGCTTGAATAGAAAAGCACCTTTAAAAGCCTCACCACGCATTCCACCGAGCTGCTTCTGTTGTAGTATAGTAGAATACTCTTGAAATCTGGCCAAACTTGTAAACTGCTCAGCTGCTGACATTAGATACTGGTCAACTACTGTTACTTACTTACTATTGTTCTTCTACATCTCGTACTGTTCTTTCTTATTTTTTCCTTTAATCGTTCATCCATCATTTATCATTCTCAGATCGCTTCTTGTGCTCATTGTACTTAGAGTATTGGAGCAGAGTGACTAACTGGATGTCTTGCACTTTGATCGTGTGTTTTATACTGTGGTTTTTTGCACATGGTTATTACTAGCTCTCGAAGAACCACTTTTGCTGGTCTTGTCAATGCTGTATCCATTATCGTTTCCAAAACAAATCCCTCCACAACACTTGCCAAATCGTTTATACATCATTTTCTTGAACTCTTTGATGAACGTCTTATTTCTAAGCGCGTAAAGAACAGGATTGAGACAACTGTTGACCGTCAGACAGATAGCACAAAAAGACGACGTCAGTACTTCTGCCACTACTCTAGACATGACTTGTTTTCTACTTAAAATAGACCAGGCTAAAGAGATGGCGATAGGCAGTAGAAAGAAGAACATGTTGCTAATAACAAGAACGAAGATTCTCTTGGCCAGTGCGACGTCTGTCGTGCTTCCAATGCGATCACTAGATTTCTTGACGTACGAGTAGAGACGTACGTAGAGAGGTAGCGTAGCCAAGTACATGATGCAAGCTGTCGAGGTTACTACGATGCTGTACCAGAACTGATGAGGGATGGACTTGACTGGGTAGATAGGGATACAGAAAGTACCTATCGAGTACATACCAACGCCAACAAAAGGAAGAAAAGCTACGACCAGTGACCATAGCCAGCATAGCAGGATAGCAACACGTGCAGTCTTCATCTTCATTCTGGATTTCACCTTCACTGAGTTGACTACAGAGCGATATCGTTCATAAGTCAAGACTAGTGAACAACTAACTGCAATAGTCTGACCAAGGATCCACATTGGACCAATAAAATCACACTTTCTGTCAGCGAATCGCCGTGTTTCTTCGTAGTCGTAGACATGATGGACAACAGCAATAATTACAGAATATACACCATTCAAGAAGTCACCAAATGCAAGATTAGACACAAGAACCATGGCAATGTTTTTGCGCAGACGCTCTGACATTGCAGTTGTCAAGACCACAACTAAATTAAGAACAATAGCCACAGGACCAAAGAGGTATTCTAAGGCTAGAACACGAATATTAACGTCTCTACACGGAGCCTTGGATGTTTCAGTGACTTCACTTTGATAGCAGCTGGAGTCTCTTGCAAAACACTCAGCAACGAAATCATGTTTAGCAAACGTTTGTATAAGTTTACTGTATGTGGAAATCTTGGCTCGGCATGCATAGCCTGCCACCCATTCAAAGTATTCTTTCTTTTTAATCTTATCCAGTAAGGTTTTATTAATGTCTTTTTTCAAGGTGCAATCGCTGCATTGATTACTCCATCTTACACCACGGATTTGCTTCAAGCTCTTGATGCTCAATAAGCCATCGTCTGGTATCCAATCAGTGTTGTCGGTTATATCAAGGTATTCTAGTGAGGATAGCTCTATCTGAAGCCCTTGAGTTTTCCATGATTTGATTCGATTATTACGCAGAGTTCTAAAGGTAAAGAACAAGAACAAAGTTCATTTTAGATATGGCATATTTTATGTGAAATATTTCTAGCTCTTGTGAATATTTTGGTTCTAAACTCAGGCTACCAGGCATTGATAAGGGGTCACAGAACACATGGCTTTATGAATCCGAACAGGGATTTTTGGTTGCTATGGTAACCTTATGTGTATTGCTACTTTAATTCATATTTCCTTTTGCTTATAGTGTTCTACACGAGCTGGATCATTCATGGGTTCGAGTTACGACTACTACATCTCGGTAACAGTCTCCCCTGCTCAGCTGTTGCACCACGGGAGCTTTGCGGTCGCAACTGGAGCTCAGGTTCCCGGTGGTTTGGTTTTAAATATACTTACAGGTTTACAAGACTAGTAAACTCATCAAATACTCCTTCGGGAATAACGCTGATATTTCCGTTCGACAGATCCCTTTAAAACAAAAATATTTTAAAACCCTTTAATCTAAAAGTCATTGTTAAAAATACACGTGGAAGCTAAAAATAAGAGTCACGTGGCCCGGCCGGGAAGTTACATGACTACATTATGGAGAGGGAGGTATCGACATCTACAAGCTTGATAATGTCTGGTTTACGTAATCTACGACCCTTGGGTTGTCAGGTATACGTAGAATGAATACAATGTTAATGCTATAATGTTGGGTGAAGAATGCGGTCAATTTTACTCACGGTTATTAAACGTGCAATAGCCGGTGTCGTTTTTCATCCATTATCGTTAGTAGTTCAAGATGGTTTGGTCAAGATTTAATGGTATCTGAGATCAATTTTTGATCCGTTTACTGATTTTGTCGTGTATTATGTTAATATTAATGACTGGTATGCTGTTATGTCCCAAGCAGAACACACCACGCATTCTAACACGGTTCGGTCGAGGGTTTACGCACGTTAGTCTGATCCCCCGCGCTAACCTTGAATACTTTAGAGTTTTATCTGAGTAACAGTTCAATCATTCTGTCATCACGACGTAAGAATAAAAATATTCTTTCATTCCTAGTCTAATACATGTCTGTCAGCATTCTAGTCAAAATATGAGGTGGATTTATTCGGTACTGGAAATTTGTATCAACTTGTATCAACTTGTATCGATGTTGAGACTTTTTCCGCAGAAAATAGAACAGCCTACATAGTGTTGTCTATAGACAATCCCCCGCTAAACGTGACTTCATTCAACCACTATACCTTATGAACAGTTGTTGTGAGATACTACATAATTGATTCCATTAGTTCAAAAGCCCTTGAACAAGGCTATCCGATACTTATAAGCCGATTTGGAGTGATTATTATTACATCTTTATGTAAACATATTTCGTATTATGACTGTTTGAATAACCACTCGAAACGTGGCAAAGGAACTCATGAATACAAACACTGCTTGGGAGTTTCGAGCACAATTTCACAAATTCATATCAAGAGAGCCGCACCAAACATCCTTGTCGGTCTCCTAGAAAGCATACTTCAAGTATGTTGTATCATACTACATCCTATTACCGGTAATGTATCGATTTCATGCGCACGAAATACTTTGCAATCCCTTCTGCTGGGCTTCCTGTGCCCCATAACAGATGAATGAGCGAAAAAATGAAAGATATAGATTTTTGGTATAGAAGGGTAGTAGGAAGGCCATGGATTCGAATCCCGTTAGGCACTCAGATTTTTCTGAATATCAGATATGTGGTAAATTCTCTATAAATGGTGGAAGGATTATTATCATTCATAGTTCCAGTGAAAGTCATGACTCCACTTATTAAATGATTTTTGCCAAATCAAATGCGGATTATCAGGGAGATTTATAATTTATGGCTACTGTGGGTTCTAGATAGTCGAGTAGTTGACATATTTTGAGGCACGTTCATATTGAGTCAGACAAGACCATCAATGACTCACTCTCTGACTAAATATCCGCTAATAATTGAACCACATTCAAATCACTTTCGACCTTTTTGCTTTACCACTATTTTAATTCGTGCGCCATGTGAATCTTTCCTTTGTCTACCAATCAAGAATAGATTGATACTGTTTTGAGTTTTGTTGCTTCAACAAAAGAAATTCACATTCCGCACAAACTTTGTCGCCACCTATTTTTTTGTGATGCACGAATTTCGAAAATAGTGGTAAAGCAAAAAGATCTATTTTAACTTCAAATTGTCTGAAGCAATAAGCTCATCGACAAACACAGACAGACAATCCGGTGAATGAACAAAATAAACAAATTGTAGGACAAACAGACTACAGACAGGAAACAGCCCTCAAACGGAGACTGTTTAGATGGCAATGGAGTGCTTCCTTTCTGTATTTCGACAAGTTTATAGATGATTTAGAAATAACAAAAAAAAAAAAAAAAACTGGCAAACTGGCACACGCAATCCGGCTATCCGCTTCCTCCCACGTTTCTGACATGTTAAACAAATTAATAATTAGGGAGAAAAGAAATTAATGTACAATTAAATGGATAAAAATGAAACAGAAAAATAAGAGTAGTAATAAAAATGAGTAGAGTACATACAGACACGAGATAAGTAAGAAGCGGAAAAGGTGTGACCAAAACGTGATCACAACTACATGTTATAATTCCACTCACTTACAATGTACATATTTTACTGGGTTCTTTAATGACTGTTTTCAATTGTTTAAGGTCTGTCAGTCCACATTTCCCTGCCTTGCTTGTTCTTTGGTCTTGTGAACACACGAAGGTTGAACCACTGCACGTGTCACGTGACTGGCTCATAGACAAACAGCTGATGGCAATGAACGTGAAGAGAAGAAACGTCATCTGGTAAAAAAGAAACAAAAAGCTCATAAAAAAACCATACGAGTTATTAAACACCTTGTGCATGTTATGATACATCATGTTCCACCTTCAGCTCCTGAAAGCCTGCCAACTAAGTCATATTGTAATGTGATAAACTATCTACTGTTATAAAGTTTCTTTCAATTCGATTCCCCATTGCTGAAGGCTTTCATATTGACAAATCGACATTCTCAAGTGATTACTAACACATCATGTTAGTTATCTGTGTAGCGTTAGGTACTCTCTAGTCTGCAGAGGTCATGATCACAAGATACAATATCAAATAATAAAGAAATAAAGCCATCACAACCACTTGTCAACATTTTCATTTCATGTATTCAAAACTTCATTCATCTTCCATTATTTCATGGCAGTGGCGTGATTAGTGTGGTACGTCTGCTTCTGCTATTAAGCCATTATTAAACCACTAATGGTTTAATGACATCCTTTTCCAACCGCAGAATGGCTTTATTATAACAACGGACAATAAAATATTCGTCTGGCAATCTGCCACTGCGTCGTCGATAAAGACAAGTATTTTATTGAAAACAAAATTAAATGTGCCAGAGAGATAAGTTTATTTTAGAGAGGTGCCAGATAAGACTAAAGTGAGAGCGGTCTTTAGTATCCTCGAATATGGCTCCAATTATCACTAGCCAGTTGACGATGATTTTAGGTCTCGTTCATATGACTTGAGTCGGCACTGTCAGTGTAAGCAGAACATAAGCTTTGTTTGAATCTCAACTGCTATTAGTACTCTTTTAGCATAATAAATGTTCAAGTAATCAAATATTGAAATTTTCTGGCATGTTTATAGATTTTAAATTCATGTTTTCGTTTCTTGACTCCTTCAACAAGCCCAATGCCATAAGAATTAGCTTATATGACTCCGTAATAACTTTCTCTCTACAATCTCTCTTCTTGAGAGATGTTTTGAGAATAACAGCGAGCCCTCCACTCCAATAGAGACTTTTGTTATTGTTTTGGCTAATGTTGATTTATTCTTTACGATGTGTTATTATTGTGGACCAATGATCAAACTCTTCTTTCACCCATCTTGAGTAATATCTTAATATAGCTTGCATCTCAACACATCAAGCGTAAAACCAACGGCCAATCTTTTAGAGCGTTTTCCGTGTTCAGCTGAATCGTTCATCAGGTTTTTTTAATATTTTTGCTGGTATTATATGTTGTACATTAGTCATTCTAGCTGTTTCAGCTTCATATGAATATTACTTTACGCTAAGCGTCGCCTACTTTAATTGGTCCTGACATTCCGTGGCGGGATTGTTCAGACATATTGAAGTCAATACAAGTATCGATGGATTTGCCGATTTTTTTTTCATTAACACGGTCGGTACGGCCTGTTGGAACGAATAACTCTTGTCTAATACTAAAACCATTCATGTCCGACCCACGTAATTGATATTCATATTGAAAGAATTTCTGAGTTTCTTCATAAATAATTTCTGCCTACTGTATATTCGTACACACCTTAATGCTATTGATGGAGAAAGTCCACTAGAAGCTCGAGAGTATCTACTGAGAAGTGTGTATATCAATGGCAAAATGTGGCCACTCCCGAAAGTAGGACCGTACGTGCAACTAGTCTAATCAATGCTGACCGGTTCAGTTAATACTACATCATACGGTCTTAAGGGCTACTTTCGAATTGCTAACGAACTCTAGTCTTCACTGTTATTACTGTCAATCTCTAAATTCTCTCCTCACTTAACAAGTATATTGAAAGGTTCACAAATGTATAAATGATGGGTTAAAATAGAAGAACTCACCTTTAAGTAATCATACGATTTCAATGGAGTTCGGACGTTGAGTGAAAGATGATGCGTACGGCTGTCGCTTACCGTGCCTACCTTATGAGATTCTGTGCTCTTTGTGGTTTTCAGGCATCAACACAACCCGACGGGAAGCGTATCTCCTGTTGAGGTCATTGATGGGCTAGCTGGTTCCAATGATGGGCATGCTATATAATATTCAATAAACCGGCATTACGTCACTGACCATCTCAATCAATTGACTGACGAATTTCCGCTTCAAGCCGGCAGAGCATTGAGAGTATAATCAAACATTAAACAGCTTTTTAGCCAACCACATTTTCAGAACCTTCAAATCGACAAAGAGCTAAATCAAGAGGTTATTGAGATTGTCCTCAGCGATAGGGTAGTGAGTTCTCTAGAAGACCAACATCATAAGTACTTTTTACTTTGAATTCAGTGTGACACTAGTGTGCATGATGGGAAATCCTTGTGGCTGGCTGGCAGGTGCAATTGGCTGAGTGTATTTTATTATAACTAGCAAAAAGACAAATCCGAGTTTTCCCTGTGTATTCGATATGTAAAGAGGTAAAGACCAATTAAAAGAGAGAGAGAGAGAGAGAAAAAGCATAATAAATAAAACAACTAATAATATAGCGTAGACAGGAAGCCGGGTAAACTTGGTCGCTCTTTCTTCCCATACGACTTCAGGCTTCATTGTTTTGACAATTCGTCTCGTGTCTTTACTATCCTGCTTCAAATTAAGGCAGAGCGTCTGGTCGTTTCTTTTTCTTTGGGCCATCAATTCTCCGTCTTCGCGTGTGGTATAGCTGATTACAATATGCAAAACACTCACTGCTTACCTGAAATCTTAATGTTGTGCGAGGATTAAAACAAGCTGTAATCTTTTTTACTCCAAATCATCAATCGTCAATGAGCACTTTTAGTTTTTGCTTTTCTAATCCTTTTTATGTATCTTTTGGTAATTATTTAAACCGCACTTCTCTTTCTACCGCAATCTTCAATATTCCTTTCGAAACAATCCCGCTTTATTTTCGTTTTGCACAGCTGCATCCAATTCTATTATATTTAGGCTTTAGAGAGCAGACTGCTGTCTTTAGAAAAAACTGGGAGGAATTCAGAGCTATACGAGGGAATATTTACCTATCTCGTTGGCAAATGCTTACTGTCATATTCTGTTAGGTGCTTAAACAAATATTTGGTTTCGATGTAAGAGCAAATTATCCACCATAGGATGCTCGTCTACTTAACTTACCTTCTTGTGGATTTTACTATTTTTAAGTTAAGCTTCAGCCCAAACCACACTAGACAATTCTTGTTTTCATTCAGCCTTAGAATCTTGACTCCAAGAGCCAGCCTTCAGCGATTGAAATTACACAAACAATGTTATATCGAAGAATATAATTCTTTTCAAAGTATTCGTTATCTGAACTGGACTGTGTCTACAGATGACTATGTTATTCGGTTGTTTTTGTTAAATATAATACAACAACCTGCAAGGTAAAGCTGTATACTGGACATACCACCCTCATAGACGGCTTGACTGACTGAACCTGACTGACTGGCTGACAAAATATACTGAAACTACTCTCCTTCCTATGGTTTATTCACATCACTTCCCTGCACAAATACAACCAGAATGCGGCACTTAGCGATGATTGGAGAAATTTCTTACTTCAACGAAAGCTTCACACCTAATTGGCGTCGAAAGGAGTTTGCTTGAAAGGAACCGCCCTAATTCATTAGAACACAGCTGTTAATTAAACATGAAACCCGGCTTTTATATCAGTCGTTAATCTGTAGAAAACCTATAGGAACTGATTAATCTACGAGGGTGGATGAATAATTTAATATTTCAAGGGGAATTACTCAGTACAAAGTTTTAATCTCGCACGACTCGTTGTTCTGTAGTGGCGTGAGTACATCTGCTGTGTACCAGTGCGAGTAACAGTCCTAGTATACATTGTACTGACAAAACCCTTTGTGTAATGATGGAGTAGGCAAGTAAGCAAAGCTACCTTCAAAAAACTGAAACAGCCCAATGAAGCTCCACTGCCATACCGTTTCCTATACATAACCTTGTCATTTGATGAGACCATTATGAATTTCTTTTATGCATATTACCGGCACGAGAAGAAAGCCTCATGATAAAAGTTCAGTAAATGCCATGTTTATTAAATAAAAACATCGATGGATTATGAATGAATAAGTTATAAAAATCGGTAGGTCGAATATCAAAAATTCTTCGGTAAGGAGAAGAGACGCGTCCATTGAGTGCTTAGGTAGGGAGTGTCCTCATAGCTTACTTTATCCCTTTCATCTATTTAAACGTCTTTTTTTCCTATTGTTTTATTATTATTTCTCTCTTTCGTACTATTATAATAATGAACGATTAGATGGTCAGATCTAGATTTCTGACTGACGAGGACCGATCAGCTAATTGCTTATTATCACGCGCGTACCTAACCGCACCTCCACACCAACCGCACCTCCACACCCATCATCGATATTCTTTATAATTTGACATCATACCAACTTGACTATTCAAGCTGGTGAACTAATCATATTGTGGGTCTGAGGGAGAATGCTGACTACAACCAGTACTTCTGGTATTTTGTTTTGTGTGACACTGCTGAACAAGTTGAATAAGAAAGATGCATATGTGAACATTTCTAAAACTTCTTCATACACCATTATCATTATTATTATCATTATTATTATTATTACTATTATGAGCGAAAGAACACGTCTGTTTTCTCAGACTATTATCTAAAGGGATCTCCTTAAAAGTTATATACATCACATTTCTTTTATTCCTTTTCATTTATTTTTCATTTATTAGTTTACTCTTTACTGGAATAATTCAACATCTCCTAAGTGATTGCGTGACATTAACATTTAAAGATTAAAAAGGTTTAGAAGCAAGTGTTGCAAACGGTTTGTTCAGTGTTCTAACCCTCCTGGTCTCATCCGCTGTACGTAGATTATCCCCACCCCACCCCCAAAGAATCTAAGTAATCCTCACCCCACCCCCAAAGAATCTAAGTAGTCCTCATCCCACCCCCAAAGATTCCGAGTATGAATCTTGAAAGTGACACTATCACTGCCACATGGCATGCGCACTGCTTTTTACTTTCTTCCTGTCGAATATCATCCCTAGAAACCCAGCTAGAAAACTTTTCAACAACTACTTAACTCATGTTTTTCCTATTTTAATCTTATTTCGAATAAGGTTCTTTGTTGAGGTACATCCATATTAATATATCTTCTCAAGCGTTACCATCAAACAAAGAAATAAGCCCTGTAAACCCAGGGAGATGACACGCGGTCTTAAATGTGAAAACATTACACCCAAGCTGAAAAGGTCTATTAAAAATGGACAGCCCGCAGAGATACGGACAAACGGTCTCCAACGAGGTCAATTTACTAACTGTAGGGGGAGGGGAGGGGGGAGGGGAGGCTTCATTCAGTTAGTAGAGCAGGGAAGGCAATTAAGGAGGAACTCGCCAAGTAATTTGGCCCCATTCAATGAAAGCCCTCTAAGGTATGTTTTAATAAAAAAATAACTGCTGGCCGTGTTAAGAGCATGCGCTTTGCTATTCCTATACTAATAACGAATTAATAACAGCACGTTGTGTTCTAGACATCTTTTGACCTTAATATCAGCCAATCTCCAGAATAACTGACATAGTGTCCCCATAATGCATCCTGTTTACTCCAACAAACCAACCAGCTGACGCCTAGTCACACATGCCTATGTGTAATTACTCCACAAGTAGATTAAATCAAAAGTTGAGACGCTCTGATTTATTGATGGCATAGCGACTCAAGTAGTCAAGGTTTTGAACATTCATAAATCCGGTACAAATCTAAACCAGTGCGTATTGTTCCCTGTGTAAGCTTTAAAAGGCGTGTTATTGTCTTGGCGAACAAGAGGGACACACGAGAAAAGTTGATAAATAAAGGGATGTCACACGTACCTATCCGGTGTTTACACTATACGACATTGTCCATTCATACCATCATTGTATGCAATATGAGATATCAAGGGCGCTCTCAACATTTGTATATTTTAGAAAAAAACTGGTATAATACATACCCTAATTATTCACTACACAATATCAGCTGCTTGAGGGCTTTTATCATGCTTGGGTCATTTCTAATTTTTCATATCAATCAGAATTCTTCTCGCCTCACCAGTGTTTCTATCTATTCTCTGCCCTCTATTTCCTGTTCCGGACGTACAGCTATATCCTCTCTCTCTTAATTCCATTTCTTCCTTTTTAGCAATTTAATTAAGTTCTCGATCAATCGAATGCTTTTCTTTCGTGAAATTCCTCCCTTTGAGTAAGGTAAAGTAGGATGATGGGATTTGGAAAAACCTCGAACTCTCGTGCACAGTTGGTCTGGCTGAGAGGAAAGTCCTTGACAGTATGACGTACGATTAAAATATATTAATCAAGTAATCCTTGAAAAATGATTCGAAGATAAAAAAAACTCTTATTCTTAGGCAAGTGTATATATATATTTGTATATTTAATTCGCAAAATCCAATTTTAATTCCATTTTAAAAGAGAAAAACCATCAAGAAACTTATCGAGAAAAATGAACACCGATTCGTTAATTGTTAATGATGAGAACTAGCCGAAAAGTAATTCTAATAACCAGCATGTGTTTTTTATTGATTTAGTTGTTCCACTTGAGCAGCTTTCCATGATGTTCTATCTCAGTTAGAGTCAACCGACATTATTATAAATGACACTCACTGTCACTCAAAGGGCTCCCTTGTTTGCTTTTGAAAGGCCTTTCTAAACACAAACGGCAAATTTACCAGTACAGACAAAACAGGGATAAGAAACTCAAGTCATTTGATAGTTTTGTGTGCCTCTATGGCTAGCATTGCCTTGCAGTGAATGAGTAAATTAATCAGCTCAGGTGAGTGTCTTCATCTAACGTACCACAACTAAGTTATTTTGGTAGCCCGCACTCCTTGTTTTAGTCTCACTAGCAGAGTGGAGCTGTCTTGCTTCTACTAGGAGAGTTCATCTCTGGTCGTTCACCGTATTGTTTCAATGAATTTTTTATTAATAACTTATCTTCGTCTCCATTACTCCATTCATTAACAGCAGTTATAGCTTAGTAGTTAATCGAACAGTACACACACATCATGTGGTATAGAACATCAGTGTTCACCGTACAAGCCGTCTTGTCCATCTACAACACAATCGTTTATCGAAACTATTTTTTTAAAATTCTTCTTAAAAAAAATTACACCCAAAAAAACAAGAAGACTTTTTGTTTTCAGAAAGATTTCTTTTGTGGCTTAGTTTTTATTCTTTTCAAATAAACGTGTAGTTGTGACGTCATCTTCGTCGTTATTAGCAACAATCTTGTGTGTTTCTTGTTTAATTCGAAAAAAAATATGGAAAAACAGGAAAAGGAAATAGAAAGACAGCCAATAAAACATAAAAAATTGTGATTAAATTAAGCAATACTTTTTTCAGCTAGTCACGTGACAGTTTATGGGTAATTTAGTTCTGGGGCGTTCGAGTTCAGATAAGTAAAGATCGACTGTAGATCTCTGGCACGTGAATACAAATGACAGGAACTCGATGGAAACAGACTGTGCAACAATAGTGGATAGCTACAAACTGAAGAAAACGGGTAGAGTATGAAAGGAAGATTAAAGAACGGATATAAATGTATATATTTTTTCACTCAGTAAGCTTCATACTTTTTAAAACTTAATGTCAAACAGTACTGAGGCTGAATGCCTGCACGGTCTTTCCTGAGAGCCTATCTTCAGGTGCCAATTATGGTCCATCCAAGTTTTCCGTTTCCCGTTAAGTCAGTATAGACCATATCATGAATAACGAATCCTTCGGCTGCTCGAATTTCACTTTAATTTGTTAGTAATGTTTTCATTTGCCCAGTGGCGGTAGCAAACTGACAGTTCAGTTCTGACACAAGTGTAACCATGTATACTTAGTGTTCAATTGAATATGTTATCGGCAAAGTTCTTGTCGGCCAGTTTCGACAGCAACAAGAGAGCTCTTTATCCAATCAGCGCGCTGAATACACTGCCGTTTTATCACATCATATATCTAACGACTAGACCCATTATCAGAGTGTTTATCAAAGAATTCCTAATATTTTACTGAAATTATTTGAAGCACAGTACTTAAGACTATTAATCATGCATCGATCTCAGTTTTTGGTAGTTTCGTGATGTAATTGTCACATGATCACCGTCTGTTGCTAAGTGCCGGCCCTAGACAGCATATCTAATAATTTATTATCAATATATTACATGTAAATACCGTCGTGTGTCGTAATACCTCTTCAGTGTTCCTCTAAAGTGGCGTGTGAGCCGGTTTGAAATCATTCAATTGAACTCGAATATCGACGATTATCAGTTCTTGGTATTGTTTGGCTAATTTTGTTTTCAAGGACTTTCCAATTAACGTTAAGTAGTTTGTCTTATTCATAGTTATTCAGTCGGCGAGTCATAAATGTTTTGCCATCGTTCACAACAATTTTTTTTTTTTTTTACTTTTTAATATAGAAATATCGTTTTAGGGTGAGAAAGATGGATTGCTGAGTGCTCTTTAAGACTTGAGCTCAGTACGCGAGACTTAATATGTACTAATGTTTTTTCTTTTTTCCTTTCAGTTCTTAGACGACTAACTAAAATGGCTTTTAATCCATTTCCTAACGTGATTCAATGCTTATTGATCGTTGCCATGGTAATGGTTGCCCAGACTAAAGGTAGCGTAGCAATTAACAGCTAATTTTGATTGATTACATCTCGTAATGACGCACTAAGATCATAGGAAGTAGGTGCATAAGTCCATGTGACAGATTTATAATCAATAGTACTCTGGCGCATGCTCAAGACGTAAATCTATAGATTTCTCAAAAAAGAATAGAATTAGATATCTCTGCGCATGCGCACTAGTACAGTAGGTGATTAATCCAGTGCTTGTAGATAAGGATGTCTGTTGTTCAGTAATTCCAAACTATTTGAAAACCTATAAAAGACACATTAAGGTTTGATTGATGGACACAAGGCCTTTAGCTTGTTATGGTTTGGAATCAGAAGCAACACGTGTACAAAACGACGACACTAATGTCAGCTGCTTCCAAAAGAATTGTTCTCTTTATCCTGCTAATTTTAGTACACCTCTTCCAAGGATTAACGTAAAAAACCCAAACAATTCACCTATGCATTTAGTTTCACTTGTTGGTTTTGGATATACAGAAATACAGGTGTATACCGAGAAGATAATAGTTTAGTATATCATCCCGATAGCTGCAAGGCAAGGCCCTCTTAGCTAGTCGTGTATAAACAAACACTCTCGTTAAAGCGCCAACAGATCAGTCTAAAAAGGCTATTTCCATGCTTTTTTCCTTCGCTTTTTCTCGGGCTAATGTGAGGTGTTAAAATTCTACTGATTAGTTTTCTCAGAGACCAAAATATAATCGAATATAGCTCACAATTTTGAACCAAGATAAACCTTACCTTCAGTTGTGATGGGCTCCGCGACTGTTCGCGTGTGCTGTTGTCCGACTACTGAAGACGCTCAAACGCGTGGCAGACAAAATAACGGTGAACAAGGCAGTGAACTTTGAAGATATCGACAACAAAAGATAATTAATTGAACGATTGGAAAGTACTTTCACTGGCCATTAAAAACTTTCCGGGGATTTAGTGAAGAAGATATTGTGTACTCTTTTAATACAAACTAGCTAATGTAGTGATGTAGAACACGTCCCCTGGGTTTATACTTAAAAACTCAAAACACTTTCTCAAAAGAACATATCGAAGTACTTAGATCAATTAAGAACAAAAGCACATGATGTAGAAGAATGCCTCGGGCTGATTGGCGCTCCATCCTCGAAAAGTCGCGAAATGAAGTTCACATTTTGTTTTCGAAAATAAAATATCCCTTGACATTAAGTATAATTCGACAAGTTTTCCGGCTACAGATTGTCAGTTTGGCCAGCTTAGAGGCTCTCTAAGACTGAGATCTTTTTCTGACGGAGACAAATGCAGCCAATAAGAGTTCAACACTGACTGACTGAAGTGACAGTAGTATACGACAACCATTACTTAGCGTCACTTCTACTGCACTTTACATTTTTATTATCAAAAGGTGTTATTGATAATAAGCTAAACGTCAAAAAACATAATGATGAATGGTTACTTAAATACCGCGACTGCAACTGCTGCTTCCATGTAGAAATTTCCCTTCAATTATCGAATTAAATCCGCCAGCAGCTGGTAGTGTTAGGAAGAACGCTCTCTTCAGGCCTCAAGTCCTCTGAGTTATTGTAAGATTTGTCCTTCTTTAGCGGGGTTTTTAACTAATGTGCATTAGAGTATTTTCTTATATACGTAAGGTATATCTCACACCAATAATCTTTCATTAACAATGAAAGTCATACCCTAATAATTATGACAATAAAAACTACAACCAATTAAACAGGACGAAACACTGGTAAATTCATTGTGGATTCGGCAAATATTCGTTTGGTATCACTGCAAGCTGACTAAAGTGAGTGTGGACAATGAGTGTGGACAGTGAGGGTGGGCAATGATGTAGTCTAATGGAGTGTTGTGTAATGTTTTATCTATAGAGTGTAGGGATACTGGTACCATGTGTTGGTGGTGGTGTAGTCTAATGGAGTGTTGTGTAATGTTTTATCAATAAAGTGTAGGGATACTGGTACCATGTGTTGTTGGTGGTGTAGTCTAATGGAGTGTTGTTTAATGTTTTATCAATAAAGTGTAGGGATACTGGTACCATGTGTTGGTGGTGGTGTAGTCTGAGGTGTTGTTTAATGTTTTATCAATAAAGTGTAGGGATACTGGTACCATGTGTTGGTGGTGGTGTAGTCTAATGGAGTGTTGTTTAATGTTTTATCTATAGAGTGTAGGGATACTGGTACCATGTGTTGTTGTTGGTGTAGTCTAATGGAGTGTTATGTAATGTTTTATCTATAGAGTGTAGGGATACTGGTAAAATGTGTTGGTGGTGGAGTCTAATGAAATGGTGCAGTCCCAAAAACAGCTACTCTAAGAATGAATGTCCAAAACGATGCAATCTTTGTCCAGATGACCCAGGTAAGGTACAATATGTAACATAAATCGTTTGATTTGTTGTGTTATGGAATTTTTATCAGTCGGGCGAAAGCCGACTTTAGGTTTACCTTAGGTTATCATCAAATAGCTCAGTCACGTGCAATGGGCAATACGGCTGACATAATGACTCCAGACTACAGTTACAGTTCGTGATATTTGTCTGACTTGTCTGGAAATCACACATCTATTACACATCCTATTTTTAGTTCACAGAACCGCTGGGCATAGCTAATGATCGACACTTACGGCAGTGTGCGTCGCTGGAGCCCGACGTACGATCTTAGATCGTCTAGTATTTCTAGTTTCACTTACCAGAAAATGTTTTACAACGTTTTTTCATAGTATCGCTGTCTCCATTATCTGTGACAACGTATCCACCAGTAATGCAGTCCACACCTGTCATGCAAGTAACGCTCGTCACGCCATCTATATCCATCACACACGTGGCTTCTACTAATGCGTTAGTAGCAAGTAGTATATCACCAACTGGAATCACACCACCACCACCACCATCATCATCATCTCCAACTAAAAATTGTAAGCTCCCTACATTACCTTTTAGTCAGAGTGTCCTACGTGACATATCCATGGTTGGTCACGTACTACATAAACATGTTGTTGTAACGGAAGCTCATTGTGAAGATTTGTGTTTGCGTGCGCACCTTTGCAAAGGATATAACTTCAATATTGACCAGAACGGCACCAAGAATTGCGAACTGCTAGATCACATTCAGAACTTCTCTCCTCATTCTGGATCTGTTTTTCGGTTGTTTGACCGAGACGCCGCAATAAAGGTATGTTAATTAGTACGATTATGGTGCTGGCCAGTAGCAGCAGCAGTAGTAGCAGCAGCAGTAGCAGTAGCAGCAGCAGTAGCAATAGCAGTAGCACTAGCAGTAGCAATAGCAGAGCAGCAGTAGCAGTAGCAGCAGCAGTAGCAGTAGCAATAGCAATAGCAGTAGCACTAGCAGTAGCAGTAGCAATAGCAGAGCAGCAATAGCAGTAGCAGTAGCACTAGCAGTAGCAGCAATAAGGCAACTCAATAGTGCAGTTTCACATTCCATAAAACCGTTCGGTTTGCAATGACCACAGACTCACTGGTAATAATAATCCTTAACCACCCTCTTAGATCATTATTACCTTAGTAGAAAAGCGGTGGCATATAATCTTAGATCTATATCTAGCAATGACGTCTAAAACAAGCACCGAGCGTTTTAAAAATAGTTTTGTAAATAGACTTCATTTAGATACAATCTATATATAGATTCTAAATTAGCGTAATTTATTTAGATTAATTTAATTTAATTATTATTGTATACAGCTTTTTATTACTGTAACGACTCTTATGTATGTATGTATGTATGTATATATGTATGTATGTACGTATGTATTATTATTATTATTATTATTATTATTATTATTATTATTATTATTACTACTACTACTATTACTACTACTATTGTAGAGTGTTAGCCTCGTCTATAAGTAACGGTTATTCATAGATACTAGTGGGAGTCCGTGGAATTTAAGAGTGTTTGTATCGTTCACTGTTGTACATTCTTCACATTGCCGTTGGCATTTATGAATTACTTGCTCTTAAACGAGGCTAACTTAGGCCCAGTTCAAACGTCAAACTTCACACGAGTCGAACGCATTGAAAACCATGGATAATAAGGCGGTCTTCTATGTCATTAGTTTCGGTCATTACTTCTTTTCAAAGAAGCTCTATATGTATAGAAAATCATATGGTTTCGAGTGCAATTTGGAATAAATTTGAACGAACTCACGAGTTTAAATTTATTCCAAATTGCACGAGAGAAACCATATGATTTCTTGTTAATAATACAGATGCAAAAATTCCGAACGAACTGCGCTTTGAGATTTGCATAAATTAATATCCGTGAATGAAAGTACAAGGCGCGAACGCTTTGCCTCGTTTGTCAGCAGAAACAGAGCTACTACGAGCAAACTTAAAGCAAGAATTATTTCATTTTGTGGCAAGACCTAAAGAGAATAATTCCCTGTACAACCCATAAAAGACGTACAAATTATTATTGAAGAAGTACTGATAAAAAAGAGCCAAATAAGTAAAGACTTCAGCTGAACTAAAATTCAAAACAATCAGTCGCTTAATTAAAGATGTACGAGAGTGCACAGGTGAATTCATCTCAATGTGTAAAGAGAGGATGTTATCAAGTGATTAAACTGGTGTATACAAAGAAGATTTGCTCCATATCAGACTTTGGATAATTGTAAGGAAGGAAGGAAAGTAGTTTTCAAGTTATTTCATTCAAGTTAAACTGGCGTAGAGTCGCTCGTCCATGAAGAATTTCGATAAACAAACTGGTGAAATCTTAACTTCTTCCAGGTAAAGAATAAAAGTTCTAACTAAGCTTTACAATTTTAATGTTTAGGAAAAGCTGGTTTGTGAAATTTTTTGGATAGCTGTTAACGGATAACAAGGTCTTTGGAATCAATATTTATAAAATCTCAACGGTGTTCGACAAAACTTGGAAATCACAAACAATCTGGAACTCGGCAAGTAAAGTTCAGGGTAAAAATAAAGTAGGTAAACTAACTTCTCTTCATTTTCATTAAGCTTGAAGCCTCAAATGTTTCGCAAAAAGTTTTTTCAGTTTTTGGGACGATGTTATAATTTTATTGCCGTTTTGTTAAGCTTTTAGTAGTTTATTAAACTAGACTGAACATCGAGACAAATCTGCAGCGACCAGCTTCATGAGGCAAAACGGCGAAACAAAACTCTTTTAGGTTTGCAGCGTACAATTATCAAATTTTACTTACCATTTATCACGAAGAATGTATTTTGGGTGAAGTGATTACCCTTCCTCACTAGTTTAATATTTCAAAAAGTTGTGAAATTTGAAGATTTTTGGTCGTAATGAAATTTAGGTTTTTCTTGTATGACCATTTTTGAACTTCGTTTCTTTGAAACTGCTTAGAGCTGATTGGTCAGTTTTATTTTCTTTTGTGTTTTCGACCAATCACAGAGAAGGATTTCAACTTTTTGCACTGGGATTTCAAAATTTTGCACCGGGATTTCAAAGAAATTGCACTGCTCTTTACCCAATCAGGAGTGAGAAATTTTTGCATCTATAAAAGAACATCAACCTATTTTGAACACTGGTCTCAAGGCCTCAAGGGACTTATCGCTATTTTGATTTTAGTTTGCTTGTACATTTATTCATTCTGATGATGATCTCGTAAGAAGATCGAAATATTAAGCTTCCACCCGAACTCACATTGTTAACTGAATTTAGGTTACTATGCGTTTTCTCGGATTGTCATTTATGCTATTCGTTCTTACGAGGCTAACCCTGTACAAATAAATCCGTGGTCAGGGATTAAAGTGGTAATTATGGAATGCGAAACAGGACTATTCAGCGTTAATATCACACCTACAAAACGTCCTCGATTCTGATTGGCTTTTTTCCTAATTCTGTGCAACAATTAATTGCACTCATCCGGGACCTTTGCAATGTCCAGGCTCGTGGTCACGGAATGCAAAAGGACTAGAGAAGCTCGTATTTTTTGTAGATGTGACATTAATAGGAAATTACACCTTAGTTCTCGAAGAATTAATGAAAAATACCGCTTGTATTTGATAAAAATTGCTTAATACCACTCGTACTACGCACTCGTGGTATTAAGCCACTTTCATCAATTTTCATTGATTCTTCTCAAACGGCGTAATTTCCTTGACTAATTACATAAATAGCAAAAGCCCTTCTATCAATAGAGGCTTGACTATAAACTTGAGTCAGTTAGATCAAGTTTTATAATTGTAATTGGTCAGTAGCGACTAGCCCTTATTTGCTTGGGCGTAATGTTTTCCCAATACAGACCCCTTGAAAAAATGATTCTTTGTATGAGGTTTATCCATTAATGTATCTTCTCAAGTGTTACCATTAAACAAAGGAAAAAGTCCCAAGGGAATGACACGTGACCTGTAACGGAAAAACAACGAATAAGGTATATTCTTCTTTTATTTTTGTTTTCCAGGGTTTATTAGGCCACGGTCAAGATGATACAGCGAGGTGAACTATACTTACAGAAATCATCATGTGGCATGTATAACACTGCTTTGAAAGTTAACCAGTCAAGTTGAAAGCTACTATCGATCACTGAGATCGAGTTACCGGTCTAGCAACTGAATCAGGAACTGTACAACTCTAACAACGTGCGCATTAAGCTTGTTGACATTAATATAACGGGAAGATGATTATAAATATAAATCAATCAGAAAAAAATAAACGATTAATAAAAAATGTCATTAATTTCTATTCGGTTGGACGACTTTTTTAAAAATGCCAAAAAAAAAAAAAAAATCATTTTCTCCTGCCTTTATTGATCGACTTTGGGTTTGTTTACTTTTTACAAAATGTCCTCTTAACTTGTTGACAATTACCCAGCCACTTTGTTCGTACGGTGTCTTATTTCGGATTTATCAGCGCCGCTCGAAAATCTTTTTTAAAATCGTTATGTACAGTGATAACCGCAATCTTATACATTTTTTTGTCGAAATTAAACTTATTCTCCTGCAAGGAATTTTCCAAGACCAACAGAACGAGACAGTGACCACTGGCTGTGAAACACATTTCCTGCGTTTGCAAAGAGAAGGAAAAAGCTTGAAAGATCTTCCATTCATGTTTATATTAGCGGTTTTTTCCTCGGATATTTGGATGGATAATTAGTTTCCGTAATGTCAGCTATCACTCTAGCTTGTGTCCGGTCCAGCAGGCTTAAATGAATGAATGACAGAACTTAACAACGATAGAGCAAACAAGATGTAAAATCAAGTGGATGGAACAAATAACCCTGCAGCGAGATCTGAGTGGAGTCTCCCTTAATGTGTAATATCGACCACTGCATCAAGTGGAAACGATTAATTATGGCTTGAATCAATCGTGTCAAAATGAAGAAAAAAGAATTTCTTCAGGTGCTCATTTCTTGCTTTAAAAGGTCTAGTCGTATAAAACAGTTATCAGCAACGCCAAACCGCAAGGTAAGATGAACACTTCGCACAACCCAAACAGCAACCTTACTTTTCGATTAGTGAACGCATAATTTGAGTATAACAAGTTTATGAAAAGATTAAAAAAAATCAAAATAGGTGTGCATTAGGTACAAAAACGTAAACTAAAGTTTGGCAATATCCATCTGATAACTGGGAGGTGTTACTCCAGTAGAGCGGCATAACCGATAGGATTTTTGGATTGAGGGCACAACTGATGCAACTTGTCAAAAGATAACTATCACATGATACGAAGAAAGCAGTCGAACATAACCTAGAACAGTTTAAACAGCTAGAAAAACCACGACGATTGTGTCATCCCAGTTGATAACGTACATCATGTTTTTTCTTGGTATAATAAAGTGTTAAAGATGGCCATTTTGCTGTCAATACAACGGATAAAGTTCTCGGCAGCACTGATATGGATAGTGATGTGTGCATTCACTTTCACCTGGACACACGGAGACGACAGAAGTGCTGGTGAGTGACCGATGTTATCTGATTACATAAACAGGAGAAATCAGTCTATGAATGCAGTTTCTCTTTCCCCAGTTAGTTGTCTTATTCGGCCAGCCGGATCATACCGAAAACACTCACCAACAATTTTCTTAAAACCTTGAATGACTTGGACTTCACAAATGATGTCACTGGCTGCAACTTCTCGGAACAAGTAGTTACATGTAGCACAGCACTTTTAGTTAAACAGGTAACGCCTAGTCCTTGTGGCTGCGATGCATGAAGTATTACACCTTCATCTCTTACTGATCAGTTCAAATGAAATTGCACGTACAGTTAACACGGCCTGCTTCAGTGTATACCTTTTTTGTCACATAACATACTCTACCGGGTGGAATAAAGTTTTTGGATCGAGTTTGCAGGTGATTTATTCTAACTAAGCCTTATAGGTCAAACGTCGAACTTCATACGAGCCGAACCTAATGACATCAAAGAAGACCGCCTCATTATCCATTTTTTTCGATGAGTTCGGTTCATGTGAAGTTCGAGGTTTGACCTGGGCCTAAATGTGCTTTCTTTCGGTAAAGATGCTGACATTCTCTTCAAAGCCAATGTGTCTAGTGTGGTTGAGGTCTCAGTTGAACATCTTCGGTTGCAATTCACTAGTTGCTTTTGGTCGAGACTCGACCCCATGCCATGGGTAGGCTCCGTAGTACTCCTTGATTACGCTACTGATGACAACATCAACGACGTCATTATTGAATATGGATCCACTGTCCAGTTTACTGTGGGCGCAGAGCAAATGTAAGTAATACCTACATCAATGCTTCACTCGCACTGACATCATGACAGCTTGACACGCCAGGCATCATGAGAAAAGATAAGTGAAAGTCCCATGGTGCATTGCACAATATGAATTAGCGTTAGAGTTACGATCTGTGTATCACCTATGTGATATTGCACTGATCACATAGGTGATCAGTGCAATATCGAGTCTGTGTATGTTGCTTGCTCTTTGCACCTATCAATGTTTAGCCCCAGGGTGAGGGTGGCGGGCAGACCCAGGAGGAATTGTCATTTTTGGGTAGAGTGATTTTCCTTCGACCATGAAAGAATAGGCAAACTAATAGTTAGTAGTAGACTCTAAACCTATTGTTTTC
>JAAAQI020181555.1:3197-22750 GCA_011800005.2 Stichodactyla mertensii
ACCACTACCAGAATGCTTTGAGTGGCTTCTATTGTCAGGCAAATTTTACCAATTGTCTCTTTATAATCCAAGGAAAGTAGAAAAATCTGAATAAGAAAGCATTTGGACAAAGCATTTTGGTAGTGGTAGTAAAATGATGCCACAGTGCAAAATGGCCTCTTGATTTGTTTTTCCATTCATGCAGAACCTGGAAAAACTACGCATCCTGTAACTGCTATATTAGAGGTTCTACCCATTTGAATTTGCTGACAATACACACCTGTTGAAAACCTTTGGCCAGAGAAGTCCACCAGAATCAAAAGTTGGAATGTAGATGCACAAGACTTGGTTGGACCAAGTGATGAAGGCAAGAACAAAATAGAGGAAGACAAATGGAGTCATGAGAGGTGCCATGATAGAATAGCACAATCCAACAATCAGCACATACAAATGGTTGGCAAACTGAAAAAAACAATGGGTATCAAAGACTACATCAATAAAAGGCCTTGTCATCCAGCAAATTTTTCCACACAAATACTTTAGAAAACATCAGATTTTTGTGCAACCTTGAGAAAAAAAATCATAACCCCCAAGATTCTTTTTGGCCTCATCGCTCCATGTTTTTTTTAATATATCCTTTACCTGCACGTCATAAGCAATAGGAGGTGGTCTCCAGGCAGCCTTGTCCTCCCTTGGTGTCAGATTCAGGAACTTCCTTTTCAATGCCACAACAATCAGTGGACCAATTCTCAACAGCTCAAAGGGAAAGGCACTTAAGCTCATCAACATGATGAGAGTGATGAAGAATGTTGATTGGCCAGGAAGAGTCTCAGCAAGGAAGCCTACAATACTTGTGGGTTTGTCTATTATGCCTGTGATCCTATTCAGAACTGAACCAGCAACTGCTAGGAGGAGGAACATGTTGAGAATCTGTCAGGGAAAATGAAGAATAATACAAAAACATTAAGAGGATATTAAGAAAGTGAAACACTGCAATAATGAAATAAAATTTGTAACAACACTAAATAAAAGGTGAAAAATACTAAAACTTGTGTCATGTTATGATTTAGCTTAGTCACGATCAAGCAATAAAAAAACAGACTGTTGTGAAGGGTGTTGCAGCAGGACCAACACTTAAGGTCTTAAAATAACTGAGAAGAAGATGCTTCCTTTGTATTAACATCTACAAATGGTTAGACCTTCATGTGGCATGGATGAACACATTACTGGTAATGGAAGCCTGGTTCCTCACAACTCAAGAGATGTTAAAGACCCTCTGATTTATTTAGCTATTTTGTTTTGATACTAACAGATTATTTATAACAAGCAGTGACAACAGTAGTTGATTGGAACCTTGTGATAAATTTTTGTGTCCCTTTCCCCCCCCCACCACCACCATTCTCTAAGAGCAGAAAAACACGCTTCCAGGGGGCCCTGCACACACCACTACTATCCACTTCACATTAAAAAAAAAATCGAACACAACATTCAAACACTATATATCACTGTACAAACACAGAGAGGATTTCGTATGAGCGCGAAGCGGTACATTAAATTCGTGGCTGTACTGTAGCTGTACCGTACTTTACCGTCACCGTAACTACGCGTTGTGATTGGATGATTCACACGAATATTAAGGGAAGCCATTTTAGTGCTATGGCATTCCGTATCGTGTACGTACTGTGCGTCAGTACCGTACGTCTCACACTCATATGGGATCCCATTTCAGTGTTATGGCGTACCGTACCGTGTACGTATTTTCGGTCAGTACCCGTACGTTTACCACCCATACGAAAACCGATCTATGTCATAAAGCCACAAAACAAGTACACGCATACACACACACATACCAGTTAAAGGTATCCCAGAAAACCAAGATACCGGTTTGAGTTTTCATGGGGTTTTTGATATTCAACTGGAATTCACAAAAAATTAGCTGAATTCTAGTTTAAAATTAATCATTTCATCAGCGTTCTTGATCCCTGGTTTGAAATGCTTTCAAATACCTTTCTTTTGAGGTCGTGCGTACACTACTGGTGGTCGTCGCATGGGACTCTCCAAAGGAGACTGTAAAGCAGGAGCCGAAGTGTACCTATGGTCCGTGGCTTCATCTATCGGCCTTACTCTAAACATCGGACGCCTGCTTAAGGGCTCAGCATCACTTGAATCACTGTCAGGCGAATAAGGTCTTGTACGACCATACGGTGGTCCCACCCTGTTTCCTGTTAAATCCCCTGTAGACATTGCTTGCTTGGATTTCTTAATCGACTGGCGGACGGCCTCTTCGAAGGTGGGAGGTTCGTTGTAGGCCGGCAGGGTAGAGAAGTTTCTCTGGGGCCCGCTGGATGAGTAGTTGGGCCTGCTATCGAGCTGTCCAACGCTCTGGCTCAGCCCACGATTCCCAGGACGGGCTCCTGGATTAAGAAGCATTTCTGGTTGTCGTACTGATCCTGATAACGCACAATACAGAATAAAATGGTAAAGTTGATGAATGGAAGCTACTACTGGCTCGGAAAAATAATCCTTTGGTTCGAAAAAAGGAATGACACACAGACAAACACACATGAACAAGAAGACAAGAACAAGAACTAAGGCACGAGATTTCCGAAAGTGTCTATTTTTGTGGTCTTGCTCTAAAGCACCCTTACGGGATCCCTGTGGTACAGGGATCCCAGCAGTCTATTTTACGAATAGGTTGATGTGTCTTTTCACCTTTGTTCCAAAAAAGAAGCTTCGGGGTTTTGGCAGAAATTACAAATCCAGGATTAGAACGAGGGAGTCAGTCATCACAGAATTTAAAACTACCGCGTACTCTTCTTGGTTCTGTGTGCGTGCTTCCAAGAATTGATGCAGACTTTAAATCCAAGGGCTGCGAGATTTCCCTCGTTTTCGAAGATTGGTTGAAAAAAAAAATCTTTTTCTATTTATTTTTTCCTTAGCCTTGCTTTGTTGACGAAGTTTAAATAAGTTTGAAGAAAAGAGAAGAAAATAAAGAATAGAAGTGAGAAGTGAGAATCGAAGTCCGTCTTTCGTCTTACGTTTTTGTAGTCACAGTCTTCTTTGTATTTCACTTCCATTCATTAAGATTTACCAGATCACCTGTACTTCTACATCGCGATACAGCACGACAATACCCTCCCCTCCCCTCCCCTGTCCTAACAACATTGATTTTATTCCGGTAATCCAGTGTCAACTTCCCAAAATCCGTCCTCTAGTGGAAGACCTGCTAAGCATTGCGTATTTCATCCGTTACTTAGCGTTAGCTTCTGCTGTTAAACGTTTTTTTCGTCTTGAAACATCAGTGTTTTACGCCGTAGTGTTTTAAGATCACGGGATGGGCTCCGTAGCTTTTGCTTAAGTGCTTCAAGACCAGCTTTATTCTCTAGTTATCTCTAGTTAGTTGATGCGCGTTAGAATATTGGCCATACTGCAGTGACAGGATCTCTGACGGGATCCCCCGTTAAATGTAAAAAAAAAAAAAAACGGTTGTCGTCGCCAAAGAAGTTAGGTCAATAGGAGAAAAGTCATCCCAAAACCATTGTATGAATAAATGATAGAAATTACAAGAACAAAAAGTGCTAACTTTGGATTCTTTTGGCTGCTAGCAGCACTGAATGTCTCAATATTAACCTAACGACAGAATATATATTTATTTATTTTTTGGTTAATTCTCAGGTCCGGATAAGACGATAAGGACCCGCGGGTTACGGACCGTTCACTTCGGCTAACCAAAATAGGCTATTTTGCGCTTGAATTGGAAATATATAAACAATCTGTTTAACTGGCTTTGGTCAAACTGTATTGGCCTACGGCCTTGACCGTTTATTCAAGACCAAGACCTCGGGCAAAGTTTTTCTCTAAACGGAACTCCAATGCGATAGGTCTTGGAATGACGCACTTCCTTAGCCTAATTTATGTAGCATGACGATGGCAACCTTTTTTGAAATAGCCTCTATCCCATTTTCCCATTTATATCCCATTCAATCCCATTTATTTCTAACGTGTATAAAATACCTTGAGATGCATAACCGTGATTGATTCCATTCTCACTGGGTTTTCTCTTCTTTTTGATTTCATTAGCAATGTGCGCTTCAATGAACGGATCATCTTCGACTGACTCAGTGACATAACTTCGGCGTCCATTGTCATCAGTATCGCCATAACTAAACAGGTTTGGACCGCTGTGAAAAAAGGGTATACCAGTCAGTATAGTTGTCATGGGTTACCTGTGGAAGCTCTACCACAGAAAGATTATTCTTATGCCCCCCCCTCCCCCCCCCAAAAAAGTATATATATTGCTTGTCTTGCCTGGCAGCTTGCGACATTTGCATAGAATCCGCTGTTGATCAAACAAAGAATTATGTTATTTATATACTAGATTATATCTATTATTTGTATTCATGGTTTCTCTAGTTAAATGACTTGACAGTTTTTTTCCAAGACGAAGCAAAACCTTCAACCCACATCATTGCAATCTCTCATATATTATTCCCCTTTGAAACCACACCTCTTAACCACAACCCTTGAACGCAAATCATTAAACAACCACAACTACCTCACCAGTCTTTCAATCCCGAACAGCTGCCCTACCCGCCCAAACCAAACCAAACCCTCAACCTCCACTAGGAACATCCCAATTTTTACTCAACATCTGTTATCGTATTTCTACAGTGCAAAGAGGATACTGTCGAATTTTAGGCAATTCTTTAAAAATGTTGCAAGCTTCCCCACCCAACTATCTTCAGCTGATGACAAAAACACGCAAAACTTAAAGCAGTTTTGACCCCCCAAAAATGTTTAAACGAAATCTTACTTAAACCTTCTGAAGTATCAGCCTCTACCCGCCCTTACAATAAAAAACGTAAAATGTATTTTTCCCTGAAGCAAATTTCTTTATTTCTTTGATTTACCTCCATATGGTTTCTTGCGTCTCTTACAGCAGCAGAGACAAAGAACAACTATCAAGATGAGAAGAACTCCAGCACAAGCAGCGATGATTGCTATTAGTTCGTTTTCCTTTAGACCTTTTCTCTCGGCTGGCTTAATGATCGGGTATACTGGAATAGATAACGAGAAAATACAAATAAGATTGATACCTATATTAACATGTAAATCATATCCACACAGTTTTCTTTTATGTCTATTACTCATCTATTATGTATTACTTTTACAACGAAACAGATTTTCCTGAGTGTAAGCGCAAAAACACCATTACATTCATGTAGGTTCCGCTGTACGCCAATCAAAACGTGACACTGAAATGGCTTCCCATTGTTTTCGTCCGGATTTTCTACAACAACGCAAAAGGGACTGTGTTTTGTGCTGTATGGTATGTGTGTACTTGTTTTATGGCTTTATCTCATACAGCTGTTTTCGTAGGAGTGGGAAACGTACGGTACTGACGTACAGCACGTATACGGTACGGTACGAACTAACACTGAAATGGCATCCCATTGTTCTCTTATTGATTATCCAATCACAACGCATTGCTACGGTTACGGTAAGACTGACAGCTACAGTACGGTAAGAATTTGCTTCTCGTTTTCCAGTCATGCTAAATCTGCTCTATTCTAAATCTGAACTCACCTGTATTGGACTCCACGATCATGGCCTCACTGATGCCTTTCTCACCGGCCTCCTTGAACAGTACTCTAAACTGGTACGTCTTGTCCGCATCGAGGTTCACTACAAGGAACTTTGTGACGTTGCGTGGAAGACCTTGGGCCCCTACCACATCGTACCACCTTACATCACTGCGACGAGCTCGAACTTCTACTTCACGGTACTGGAGGTAGGTATTGGTTACATTCTCATTCATCGTCCACGAGATTTCAAACTGCGTTCCATCTTCTAGTCTTTTGACGGATACTAAACGAGAAATGCGAATGAGGGCCCGTTAACATGAAGATAGGATGACCCTGGCGCTAGTGACGAGTCTT
This sequence comes from Stichodactyla mertensii, assembly GCA_011800005.2. Lineage (NCBI taxonomy): Eukaryota > Metazoa > Cnidaria > Anthozoa > Actiniaria > Stichodactylidae > Stichodactyla > Stichodactyla mertensii. The sequence continues at coordinate 9,116 of JAAAQI020181555.1, forward strand.
TTGTTTTCTTTTCTCAGCGGACACAAGAAATAAAATAGTGAGCCCTGAAAGTAGGGTCACCCTACCTACATGTAAACGCAGCCTTAGAGAAATTCCTAAATTTTTTATTTTTTTTTGGTGGGAAATGAATGCAATACAGCTATGTTCATTGGTGATCAAAGGCATTTCAGTCTGTAAGGCCAACCCTCTTCATTGATAAAAATTAATAGATGTAGATGTAAGGCAGAGGTTCCAAGCGAAACTTTGATAGCAAATAGGATTTTTTATAAGAATGGAAAGTGTACAGACAGTCGGATGGCAGGGAGTTTGTTTTCGGATTGTTTTTCATTTAATTACAAAATCTACCAGGTAAAAAAAAAAAAAAATCACAAAAGGTATGGCAGCCATGTTGGATAATACAACCAAAAAATTCCTTCCAACATGACACCTTCATCAGTTACAATCTTAACACGCGTTCTTGGGGTGTAGAAACACTACCAGGAGAATGAAATAATAAAAGGCATGGCAACCATGTTGGATGATAAAACCAAAAATATCCATCCAACATGGCATCCATGATGTCACAGCAGGACTAGGATTAAGATGTCTTGTGCCCTTTGTCTTCATTAGTGACAATCTCGTTCTTTTAACTTACCCGTGCCTCTTGCTGGTGGAACCATTGATGCTGGGAGAAAAAACAAGATAAAAACTTAATGATAAGTTTGATCATACAAGCTTATATCCCTTTATGGTAGTGTAAGGTTGGTTCTTACCAGGGGTAGTATAGTAAACTGGAGCAGATTCCGGTCCTAGGCCCTTCGAATTCCTAGGCCTAACTTTGAAGACATAATTTGTATATGGTTTTAAATCTTTGATAATGTACTGTGAACCAGCAGCATTATCAATCACTATCTCAGTGAAGACTTTAACTTCCACACTGTTTAACTTGTAAAGAACAGTAAAGAACTGCTGTTCTCCACCAGAGTATCCGGGGGTCCATGTCAGGTTTACATCAACTGTGCGCTTTTTGGGCGCTCTAATGCCTGTGACAATAAGGTCTTGTGGGGCATCTGGAGGACCTACAAATTTAACAAGAATTGAAGCAGTAATGAGGAGAGGAGGAGGAGAGGAAGGAGAGGAAGGAGAGGGAGGAGGAGGAGGAGAGGGAGGAGAGGGAGAGGAGAGGAGACAAGAGGGAGCGGAGGAGGAGAGGGAGGAGAGGGAGAGGAGAGGAGACAAGGAGAGGGAGATAAGGAGAGGGAGATATGAGGAGAAGAGGAGGAGAGGAGGAGAGGAGGAGAGGAGGAGAGGGAGAGGAGAGGGAGAGGAGAGGGAGAGGAGGTGGAAAGAAAGATGATGTGGAGAGGGAGAGGAGGAGAGGAAGCAGGAGTGAAAAACAAAAGAAGTGAATGCCTTTCACTTTCTTTTTCCCTCTAAAATGCATTCCTCAGGCAACGATGAACAAATTTGCCATGAAAGTTTTCTACTTTTCTAATGAAAAAGTTTCAGTTGCACAAACAGAAATAACTCTATTTGACATGTTTCACAAAGCCAAGCAAACAACAAGATTCATGCTGAGGTATCCACTTAAAATTCATGGAGTATTCAAGAACCCAAAAATGATTTTCAAGCAGTATGTTCAGCTCACTGAGCTATGGGTTTACAGGGTGTTATTATCAATTTTGGCCACCTAAACTTACATTATACTTCAAAAATGCACATTCAAAAATTTCATTATAGGGAAGTAATACCTGGTTGATATTGTATTTTGTGAATAGCTGTAGCCCGATCAATGAAGAAAACATGCTTTTCAAAAATTTGGGATGAGTGGATATATTTCAGTAACAATCACAGTAGAATTTCAAGGAGTTTTCAAGGAGTTTAGCTAAAATTTCAAAATTCAAGAGTTTTTCAAGTGGCCATGAATTAAATTTAAAGAGTTTAAGGAGTAGCACAAACCCTGAAACAAGACGTTGCAATGAAGGTTGAGGACAGTCTTACCCTCCTTCCTGATAATGAACTGTTGTGCAGCATATCCTAACATGTTTTTGGCATGACAATAATACTTCTCTCCAAAATAAGCTACTGTTATGATTAGTGTCATCTCTGAGTCACCAATATTGAGTGATTTAACACGACTGCTCCTAGCATCCAGTGCAGTGGTTTCTTGCTCTCTTGTCCACCATATAGTAGCATAGGGTATGGCCTTTACTACACAGCGTATTGAAGTTTCTTGGCCTATTATACCAGTTATTTGGGTGTCAGTTGGTTTGTTGGATGTTATATTTGGCTTTACTGTAATACATAGAAAATGAAAAAATCATAATCATTGCCATCCTAATCATCGCCATCCTAACCATTGCCAACACCATCATTATTACCATCACAAACCAATTACATAACACAAATACAAGATGAACTGGAATAGAAAAACAAAAGAAAGAGGGAAAAATGAATGGAAAAAAATTCTCACCCATTTTCCCATAAAGTCAGTATAAAAGTGGAAGACAGTTTGAAAGAAATAAAAATGAAAAGGAGTAAAGAAAAGAAATGAGAGAAAGATAAAGAAAAACAGAAAGACAAAGGAAGAGAAATAGTCAGAGAATGGGAAAATAAAAAAAGACCAGATGTAAAAGCCCCATACTTACCTTGTACAACCAGTGCTACTTCTTCCCTATCAACATTTAGCTCATTTTTTGCCTGGCATACATATTGACCAGCATCTTCGTATGTGACATTTATAACATAGAATTTCTCTCCTTTATGCAAGATCTTATTGCTGTCCTTTCTTGTCCAGGTTATGTTGGGCTTAGGGACACCATTTGCTCGGCATTCAAGAACAGCGGTTTCTGTTATATTGGCTTTTGCTTGTGGGGCATAATAGATTTTTGCTGGAGCTACAAATTGATGAAAAAAATTAGAAGTGAAAAATTTTTCCTGAGTTCATTACACAATATACAAATCAAAACTAGTACTTTACTTTGAGGGCAAAGTTCTTATTTTTGCAAACAGCAATATTGCTGTTAATTGATTTCCGTGTGCCAGTTAAGCCAACAAACCAAAATTGTGATTGATACTACAGATTTCTTGAAGTGTGGCATGCATCAAAAAATGACATCTGTGTATTTCATACCAGATATCTGCAACCCCGCTCACTTGGGTTCACCTTTTCCTCTAAATTCATTTCCTGCCTTAAAGTGAATAACTTATAAAAAAGGAAAGCCTCTAGGGAATGATTTTTGAGGACTAGTCATAGACAAAACAATATTTGAGATCTTTAGAGTTATACAAAGGATATTATTCCTTTCTTTCAGGAAATACTTGAGCAATCTCAATCATATCTGTGAATAAATCTATGTCCTCGGTCGGGACTGAGATTGCTCCAGTACTGAAAGTGGTCATGATACTTAATTTTCATACAAGGAAAGCTACATTTTTGTTGAAGACGCTCAACCAGGGATTCCATACTAAAGCCAGTCAATTCTTCTTGTTCTACATAGAACTTAGAATTCAAACCATCTCAAAGCCACCATGACTAGACTTGTCAACTGAATCAGGAAATAAACTGAACGTAGAGAAAAGGGTGAACCCAAGCAGGTGGTGTTGTAGATGTCTGGTATGAAGTATACATGCCACACTTTAGTGAAATCCATAGTAACTCGTACTTGAAAGTGATGTTGGGTGGTTCAAGTAAAACTGATGCATGTTTGAGTGTTGTGTGCAGAAAGTAGATCAAGTAAAATTCATTATGATACAGTACATACTTTTTATAAATAAATAAGCACCAGCTTGAGGTCCTTCTCCACGGCTGTTAACACCACTGCATGAATATCTTCCTTCATCATCCTTGGCTATAGTTGGCTTTGTGAATGTTGCAGAAGTTGCACCAGGAATGATTACACCTTTAAATCTCCACACATAACTAGTTGTTGGTGGATTTCCAGTTGCTTTACATGTGAATGTGACTGTCTGTCCTGCATTTAATGTGCTGTTCTTTGGACGGTCGTTTGGATGCATGACAACTGGGCGATCTGGAGCAATTAAAATGTAAATAAAGGGACTGGTCAGAAAGTGAAGGGGGTGATGGGATGGGCCATAAAGGCAAGAAAGTGGTGACCCACCCCTTGTTTTAAGCCCAATAGTATGACCTACCCCTATGTAATATCTCAAAAAATGATAAGCCAGCACTAATGAGTGGTTTATTTTCTCATCACCCACCTCATAATTGAGGCTCAAAAAAGTAACCCACCCCCTGTTTTTCATGCCCCCTTTACTATCTGACCAGTTCCTAACTATGAGGTTTGATGTATTGTTTTCAGCATTTCAAATTTTTTATCTATGTTTCTTGTGCTTATGCAAAGAAATCAGCTTATTTACAGATTCAAATCTAAAACAAAACCAGCTTCATATGTTCATCCAAAATTATGTCAATAGAGGCTTTGCACCATCACGTGATGGCAGCCATGACAGGAGGCAGGAACAATTGAATCTGGTCTAATATGATTTACATGAGAAAGAATTCAGTTTCCCAGCCAGGGGAAAAAGAATGTATTGTTGTGCCTCCTGTCATGGCTGCCATTATGCCATGGTGCAAAGCCTCTATACTGTCAAATGCATTTTGAAGTGTAGAAATATTTTCTTACGTTTCACTTCAAGTATGGTTGTCTGTTTTGCACTTCCTGCATCATTAAATGCTATGCAACTGATATTGCCAGCCATCCTCCAATTAACAGGATCAAGGACCAGTGTGCTTTCTGTTCGTGTATATCGGTTATTTGATGGACTGATAGTACTGAAAGTAGCAACTTTTCCAAGGTAGGTTGTGTTCTCTGTTATATTTTCATTATTAATTGTCCATAACATCTTTGCTCCTGGTTTTGAATCAGCTGTACAGGTGTAGTTTTTGGTCTCATTTTCTGCCCTCACTTGTTTTACATTTGGTAGAATTGATATGAAAGATGGAGTAACTGGAATAAAACAGACATTATTAAACTTCTAAGTTACACTAATCAGCTGTAACATTAGAGGGAGATGAGGTACCATGTAATATGCAGTGACAAGAAAGGTCTTTTACAGTATGCCATGGAAAGGAGTTCTGGTTGCTAGCCATAGCAAATCTTAGAGCATGATTCATGAGTTCCTGGTTTACAGTGACATACAATATTAAAATGCCTGCAGTACTACATAAGTGATGCATTAATTTTAGAAAAAATAATGTGTGAACCATGATGCCACCCTGTTTCATAGCTTACCAAGAACAGTTATCCGACGACTTATCTCTGGTCCTTGTCCCATATCATTGTATGGAGTGCAAGAAAAGTCTATCTTTTCATCATCAAGTTGCACCTTTGTGAAAGAGTAAGTGCCTTGGTTCCCTGGCTGTACGGCACCATTTTTCTTGAGAATGTATTTGGGAGGAGGATAACCATCAGCTTTACACATTAATGTTGCTGGAGAACCCTTTACAGCTCCAATGTTTGGCATTCCTGTACTGAACTCTGTAACTGTGGGTTTATCTGAAGATGGTGAGGGAAATAATAACTTTAAATGTATTACAGTTTCACATAGCTTTTGAAAGGTGAGTTCTAAAGTTTGTTTGGAAGTTTGAAAGTTCAAGTTGTACACATGTACTTTGGAAGTTCACAATGAACTTTGTTGGCAAACTTTGTACCTACTCCCTGTGTAAATTCAGTAATTTGCTAGATGTAATGTTTCAAATCCTAGTTGTAATGTATGGGAGTTTCAAAATCTGAGTGAAATTTCATAAGGATTTTGAAATTCCTATAGAATACAGTGACAAGGATTTGAAACAGCTTCTAATACTCATTAATTATTTAATGGTTGTCTTTTTAGGTTTCTTTTACTGGTTTCTTTTTCTTTTCAAGTCCTTAGGACTTTGAAATGATGAAGTCAGTTTTGCTGGAGTTTCATCAAAGTATGGCACATGGCACAAAGATATTTTCTAGGAATGGTTGTTACGCCGGCTCATGAATGTCTTGATTTGCCTTGTTTAGTGTTTTCTCAAAGAAAGACTTATCAAAGCATACATGACATGTCATTTTGTGTGCTAATAAATGTTTATGCATATGTTGTGACAGAATTTGAGGTCTATGCATGGTTAGAGTGGCATTTAGCTTTATTCTAAATATTAATCAACTTACAATTCATGTATAGAATTCCTATACCCTCCTTGCTCCCATGAGCATTGGTTGCAAGACACGTGTAATTTCCAGTATCTTGCTTACTGATGCTAGGACGCACTATTTCTTTTTTTCTATCACCAGATCCAATTATCACAACTCCATTAAACATCCATGTGTACAGGGGTGGGGGCATGCCATCAGACTCACAAACAACTTTAACCATCTCAGATATGTTTATAGGATTACTAGGCAAGAACTTTATAGTAACTTCCTTTGGGGCATCTAAAGGAAAACATAACACAGTGTTAAGCTCTGGAAAGGATTCCCTTCACCTTTCATACCGTAAATTTTTCTCAATACACAATGCATGACTTGACTGCAGCAGATCCACTTAAATCCCTTAGCATACAAGACTTTTCCCATTGGGTAACCAATAACATTTTCCAATCAAGTAATGTTTTTTCAGAGAAATGTTTTTCACATCTCATGGCAGTGAGCATTTTTAGGCCATCCCTGCATGTTTAGACTTGAGTGTTTGACTGAGGTTCAACCTAAGTTAGACACATTGAAACAAAGCAACATAATTAGTGGTCACTGTCAAAATCTTTACCTAACCTAGGTTAATGCTCTAGTCTAAACACGGCTTTAGTTGACATCATAACAATATTACTTTTACTGGCAAATCCTCAAACTGAATTGGCTCTAGATATTGTTTCAACACAAACACTCTGCAAGGTATTCTTAGCACAGTCTAAGTTAACCTAAAAAGCTAGAATGAATTCAATTATTATTAATAAAAAAAACCCCAAATATTATTTTGCTTACACAATGTGTTGACATAAGTTGATGCTCCAGGTCCTATTCCAACATCATTTTCCGCTGCACAAGTGTACCAACTTGAATCTTCCTTTCTCAAACTGATAATCTTCATTTTATTGTCAGTTAGAAGGTATTTTCCTCCATGTGAAATTTTGAAGTTTGACAAAGTTCCCTTTCCTTTGTACCAGTGGTACCGTTTAACAGGAGGCTCACCCACAGCGCTGCATTCAAGCTCAACGTCAGAGTTTTTGGTTAAAGACTGATTGGATGATATAGAAGTGACTTCTGGTTTATCTGCATGAATGGACAAATACAAATTACAATTCAATAACAATATTAGTGGATGAAAATGAAGCACTGATTTGATTCTATGGGTGGCATACACTAATAACACACTGCTTCTTGCGCTGAGTCACTGGTTTGATCGCTTTACACCACAAGTGAGAAAAGACTGCTTAATGTGTTGTTCTCTCCTTTGCTACCAAGGGTTTCTTTCAAGGTTATCTGGATTTTCTCACTCCATAAAAATCAACATACACCTATTTTAAAAAAGGTCAGTTGGTGATCTGAAATGTGACTCAGATATACATTTGTATTTGCCAGCGCAGGTCATTACTCAACAGTGGTGCCGTATTTAGCAAATCACTGATTGCAAACTATATGCTAAAAGATAAAACATAATTTGATAATAAAACTTAATTTAAAAATGAATTCACAGCTTCTGCCCTTAATTTCTCTTGATCTCAGATGCCAGATTTCAGATCTCTGACTGACAACCTTTTTTAAAAGAGGTGTATACGGGTGTACGAGTGTTGTATGCTGCATATATAACAATAATTTGCTAGTGCCTACATGTGGAACAAACCTGGCCAGTTTAGAGCTCCTCACTAGAAGTCAGTGATGGTGGAGAAAAACATTTTCACACAAAATCTGCACTATAACTGTTAAAACACTTACATCTAACAATGACGTTGACTTCGTAATAAGCAGTCCTCTGAATTGTGCCTCCAGTAACTATAGCTTCACATCGATATTTTCCTTTGTCCTTTCTTCCAGCATCAGTGATATTGTAGCCAGAATGATCCACAAGGTTCTGTATTTCAATGTTATTTCTTAACCACCGAATTGTTGGTTTTGGATTACCAGTTGCAGCACAGGGTAAATTGAAAGTCTGCCCTTCATCTATGGTCTGGGGTGCTGTCAGTTTGTTTGTAATAACAGGTGGGACTAAAGAAAAAGAAAACTTTAAACTTAGTCTCCTTTGGAGGGATTTTAAATGTCATTGGTACATGTACGCATGATGTTTGAACCCAGCAGATGCCAAATCTGAGTAGAGTCTATTAGATGTGCTGCTATTTCCCTTGCCATAAGGGTTTCTCTCCAGGTTTTCCTCCTTTCGTAAAAAATCAGCACATACAGTTGAGTAGTGTGTGCTGTAAATTCTGAATGTAGTGGTAGTTTGTGTGTGGAACGAACCGAACAGAAGAGCCCCTCACAGGGAGTGGTGGTTGTAAAATATGCAGGGTTTTTAATGCATTTATCAATCATATCAATATATGTGATCACACAAAATAAGACCTGAATTGAGACTCTGAGGAAACAATGAAATAATTCTAAGTTAATTATCTTTTTAGGATAAAGGCAAGTTACCATTCAGTCTACATGTCCCCTACTAGCAGTAGCAGTCAAAATGACATGTTCATCCACAAATACAGAGTGGTGAGAGTCAATTTACTAAGCATCACTTATTATTTCAATGACAATGAATAATATCTTTCACTCAATTATTGTTTATTTCCTAGGGCCCCAACTCGGATTGTAATGTTTATGATTATCACCAAAAATATTAATGGGTGATTACTGTGAAAACGAAAAACATATATATATATCTTTATCCACTGACTGAACTCTTGAAATGTTAATAATCACACACATTAGAGCAGAATTTCATATAACTTTGAAAAACTTGTGGCACCATCAGTGCTGTAAGCACATCTTGCCAAGACCCACCATATCACTACCTTTTCAGTCATATTAAATCTGCTCTATAAATCTTATTCACTTACCTACAACCACAAGTTCTGCAGAATCAGTCAACATATGAAAATTCTGAAAGGACAAATGACAAGTATACTTGATACTGTCAGCAGACGTCAGTCCTGTTATTTTGAAACCTGCTTCGCCAGATGTGAAAGAGACTCTGTTAGTATAATCAGGTGCAATAGACAATGTGCCAGCACTATCACGGTGGGCAATGGCCTTCTTAATCTCTTTGGGTGGAACATCATTGCTCATTTTGGATGTGTACCATTGACCAAATTTCAAGGGTGAACCATTTTCATTATAACGCCAAGTAAATGTAAATGATCCACCTATTATCTGATATACTTTTTTATTGTTGTATGTTGGACTTGTCCAGGTTGGAGCACTTTCTGCAGAGAAAAAGAATGGTGAGTTATTTAGACTTGATGTCAAACAATTATAAATATATAATCATTAGACAGGTTATTTATCATTTTAGGTGGTTTAACAAATTCAAGTCTACAAGTTAACAGTTTCTCAGATGCAGTGGTGGTGGGGTGTGTGTGTGAAGGAACTGGTCGTTTATTCATAGACATCTTATAGTAAAAATGCAAGTGTCTGAACTTATCAAGCAAGACCCTAGATTTTCATAACCTTTCCTTAGGTGTGTTTTGTCCTTTTATTTTTTCAGGTGATGACACCAAAATACTTATCTAAGTTAGATAAACTTGTCTGAAATATTATTTAGCAGACTAGATGTATGTGAAGTGCAAGCTTACTCTCTCCCAAACAAATGACAAAATTGAGGACGGATTTAAAAATTAAAGAAAGTTCAATATAATTGTGGTTTATCTAATAATCATAAATAATCAACATTAACATAAAGGATACTACAAATATACTCCGTTACAGATTATGAAATTAGGCAGAAATATAATTTTGTTACCAACTTTAAGTATATTGCATTATACCTACAGCATAATACATTTTGTAATTATTGGGTCTTGTATATGGTGTAAATACCCCCTCCAGAGAATTAACATAACAAAATCTTCATTTGTATCAGAAAATTTACTACATGAAAAGCTCAAACACCCAAAAATAGTTTTTGAAATTGCGTAAATCTCAGAAACAAGATTTGTTTTCCTATAAATGACCTCATTTTCCCAAATGTCTGGTTTCAAAAATAAAAACTTTCTTCATATCTAGTTGGTAACTAGAATAGTACAGACCTGGCTCTTATGCAGCTATTATCAAACACAAACAAGAATTATTTATTTTAGAAGGTAATAAGAATTATTTACTTTCTATAGTTGGCTTCATTAATCTTTTCCACTTGGCTGGTCGTAAACAACGAACGCAGCTCACAATGAATTACATGTTAACCAACTATCAAATTTTAGACTACTTTTCTTTCTGCTGTTGTACTTCCACTTAATTAACATTCACTTAGATCAAAAGACTACCGTTAGTTAGGAATCAAGATAACTAAAACGCCTGTAAAAAATCTGCTCGAAAGTGAAACTTGTGAAAAAGGAAAGTTGGATTATTTTTGTCGATAATGCAACGCTTTCTGCGCGTGAGGTCAAGCTATTTTGAAGCGCGACAATTCCTTATGAATTATTATTTAGGGTAATCCGTTAGGATAATGTACAGTAGAATATAACCGTTCACAAGTTTGATAGCCCACAATAACCCCCTTATTTTCCAAACTGGAGGATTTAATGTCTTTTTTGGGGCGATGCTGAATCCAAAACAAAGCCAAGGAAATTAGCTTTGTCTAAAACAACAACTCAACTCCACTTCGAGCCTCGAATTTCTCTTTTATTCGAGTCTCTAAGTTTCAAAGCGATAAATTAATAATCGTAAGAGAAAAGAAGCAATCTCTTTTAAGCGATTCATTAAATATCCTAAGAGAAATCCTATAAATTATCTAGAATCCTGCTATCTTCTGACATTAGACTACTAAAAAGCCTAAAAACTTACCAGCCAACCGCAGCCCGCAAACTGATAACACAACAACGGCTGTGAGCATTTGCAAAGCCATTATAAGGCTTCCAGAAACGCTATCAGTGTTTTTGATTTCTTCTACAGTTTAGCATTCGGTTTGGGTGAATAATTTGGTGTAGTTTTGGATGGATTTGAGCATCTTTTCTTGAGAATATAAGAAAACATTGAATCATGTACTCATAACGGCCTACCGCTGCTTGCCCGAGTCCTTAGCCAATCACAAACCGAAAATTACTCACGTGAGGTATTGTTTTATAACCAACCTATAAAACATTTAAAGAAACTAAATTGTAATTGGCTTAAAGGACAAAATATACTAGACAAGAACCAATGAAATTTTATTTTCTTCCTAGATTTAATTACCAATTTCATTATTATTCAGTACTCATTGATGCATGGTAAAAATAGAAATGATATGACGCTAAAATTCCAAACATATTTTACTGGCTATTATTTGACAAGACTGGCCTAGCCCTACTACCAAATACTGAACTTTCTTCGTTATCACTGTCTCCAGTGACAATTACTTTTGTAAATCCAATACAATTCTAGCACGAACTCTTAATGCCTTATCACAAATATTTAAGAGATTATGCCGAACTGATTTTTTTTTCAGTGTGAATAAATGGTTACGTCATTTCCTGAGAGGTTAATCAGTTTCCCCATATCGTCATCCCACATTGAGCTACCATTATCAGTAAGATGAGCTGACAGGTTTTATGAAATAAGAAGGCAGGATGGTCTGAGGTTAGTAAAATTGATAAACTTGAAATCTTTTATTATTAGTAATTTTGACCATCCTCTAAACTATGAAGCACTCGGATGAACCGTACCCCTACACCCTACCATATATTTCTTTCTTTTTCTTTCCATTTTTTTTTTTACTTTCTTTCTATCTTTCTTTCTATCTATCTTTCCTTCTTTCTTTCCTTCTTTCTTCTCGTCGTTCTCTCTTTCTCTTTCTTTCATTTTTCCTTTTCTTCTTCATTCCTTCCTTCTTAGTTTCCTTCAATTCAAATTTTTCTTTCATTCTTTTTTAATATGACCTTCTCATTTTGCACCAACCCTCCTGACTGCTAGATGGTTAAGTCCTCTCAGGGCCCTCAAAGAATGAATCGCACGTGAAGCCCTTCCAGATCGATTGCCCTCTCGCATGTCGTGGGGGTCTTCACTTCTAAAGTGCTGGTTAGACACGGCGTCTCACTCAGGGTTAACGCTTAAAAGGCCATGACATTGTTCTTTTTATGAAAGCATAGTAAACAGTTTTGGTTTGGTTGACACAGATGTTGAATGAAATGACACTAAACACTAAACTATGAAATAATGCGCATGTGGGGTTAACTATGCGGAAAGAAAGAAACCCACTTTGAGGTCATATTATCAAGTTTCTTTTATATATTAGATCGCTTTTGATGACGTATATTTTCGCTATTAGTGAGTGAGACAAGCATTGTTCTTCTGGACTGCCTGATGGGGATGTGGCGTCACACACAACATGACATAACGTACTGTGGTTTTTATCATCCATAATGCATATAGGTCGTAGTGCTCATTTCCTCGAATCAACCCAATGCATATCTAAGTTGTTGAACGAATGAAAATCAATCCTACTGGGGAAAAAACACATTTCTTAGTTTACGCATCGATCCTAGCCAACTAACAGTTATTTACATTAAGTGATTTGGGGTTACATGTATGGAGTTATTTATCCTGTGCAAGTGAATTATATAACTTTAATCAGTAATATTGTGAGTCTTTTTGGACGGTTTAGCGCATTATAAAGGCTTTTTAAGATCTAGACTTCCACATACTGTGAATATTTACTGAATATATAATGTTTAAATTCATGCGAAAATTCAAGATTTTCTTAAAAGAGCTAGTAGAACTTGTTTCGGCTGACTATAGGTAATCAGAGACCGAAACGACATGCAGTTTCTTGGCAGGCTGAAAGTAATGTTTCTAAAATGTGTTTCCGGAACTGCTGGAAAATGATCGATAAAAGGGAGCATTCAAGTGTTGAAATAACAAGCCTGGATTGCTTCAAAGCAATCATATTTTGGCCCGTATAGCTGTTGCTCATGAGAACAGAACATATGCGAAAATTCGTAGTAGCCTGCGGAAAAAGTAGAAAGTTGTCGTTGAACAAACAGCAGTTTGTTCGGATGCAACGCAGGCTATCTGCGCGGTCTACCCGTAACATGCAGTGGCCACGTTTTGTTCTGTTGCGACATCAAACTTCAAAGTTCCTCCCTCCTACTAAATTATGTTCTTTGACAAATATGAATCGATGTGAAGAAATATAGTGACAGCAAATTGACAGGCACAGCAAATATTATGGGCTGGCAAACCGAATACAGTAACATTTCGGCCTGAGGGCCGAAGTAAATTAAAAAAGACGAAGAATTTTTTTGAAACATAACATAAAAAGAGAAAAGTTCTAAATTCACCAAGATGCTATCAATGGTCACCCATCCGAGCATTAACCCAGCCCTACGGGTTTGACTCACTATCTTGAAAACACAGCGCATTTAACCACTCGTCTATCGATTTCAAAAAATTAGCATATGAATACCGGCGAAAACAATGCACCAGATACACTCGATTATTTTACTCTTTCAAATCGATGTGAACCGTGGTTAAAGCAAGGGGTTAGTCGTAGATG
>JAAAQI020181666.1:0-22748 GCA_011800005.2 Stichodactyla mertensii
AGCACCTCAACTTTAGTAAACCTGCAAAGATTCATTATGTTAGGTGTTAAAGCAGCCGAGAAAACATTTTTCAAAAACTGCCAAATTTACAGAGAAATGTATGTCTGGGGGTATGGCATATACCCCCAGACATACATTTCTCTGTAAATTTGGCAATTTTTGAAAAATATTTTCTCGACTGCTATAACGCCTAACATAATGAAAATTTGCAGGTTTATTAAAGTTGAGATGCTCTTTCGAGTGCTGTTATTACTTTTTCATTCAGTTAAATTTTTACTCATTCGAATTTGCGGCCGCCATTTTGGTAAAAGGTGTATTGTCTTTATATGGTAGGACCGTAATGCTGGACCAGTAGGGGGTTCACGAACCAATCAAGCCTCCACCAATCCTCTAGCAGCTGCAGGCAGTCCAGTGGCCATTCTTAACCTCCTTCAAAGCCTCCAAGGACTAACAGCCTTGGCCCAGCTTGGCAACCTTGGAAGTAACTTGGGAGGTAGCCTAGGGGCCAACCTAGGTAGCCTTGGCACTGCAGCAACCAGTCAAACTTTGGGTGGAATGACGTCATTACCTACAACAAGCACTGGAGGTGCTGTGGGTACAATGGGGATGGATGCGGCCAACCTTGCTGCTCTTAGCAATCTTAGTGGCATGATGAATCAGTTAGGGACTTCAGGGGCCTCTAGTAGTTTGGGTATGGGAGTTGGTACCTCCACACAGTCAGAGTGTAGCTCAGGAAAACAGATCTTTGTGAGGAATGTAAGTAAATAGTTTTTTTTTTTTAACATTGTATGCTCAATGTTTTTAAAGTCAATGCTACAAAGGATACAAGAATGACTCATCCTGTGATTGGTTTGGTGGCTAGACAAGTTGAAATAGCACAGCCACAGCAAGTGTTCCCTTGTTATTGCCACCTATGAGTCACTTTGGGTGTATTGATTTCCCAATTCAAACCAATGTCAGGGTTCGTGCTACTCCTTGAAATCCTTGAAAAGCCCTTGAAAATAGTAAAGTTGCTGGATACTCCTGGAATTCTCCTTGAAATTGCTATAGTTCAAGTTGTCATTTCTAATCTTGCTCCAAGAACGGCAAGTTTGGTAACTCATGTTATTTTCCATCATCTAAAGTTGATGTTATCTAGCCTCAAAACCTTTTTAGTCATAGTTGAAATAAAGTCATTAAAATGATGTGTTTTGTGCCTATAAATTGTTAAGAAAGAAAAATTCCAAACAAAATTGGTCCTTGAAAATCGTAATTTTGGGCCTTGAAAAGCCCTTGAAAGGTCCTTAAAATATTGTGTTGGAGATGTAGCATGAACCCTGCAATTTGGTAAAAATGCCCTTGTGTGTTATTTCTTTGTTTGTTCATAAATACAAATGCATCAGAATATAGATGAAACAAGGGGATTCAAGTATTACCCATGGTCACATTAGTGCCTGTGATAATTTTTTAGCAGGAAAGATTCTTCTCTCAATTTTTATTTTTGATTTTCATACTGATATAGCTTCCGTGGAAGTTCACTTGGCAGGATCTTAAGGACAAATTCCGTGCTGCAGGTACACACATTAAATAAAATAATTAAACATATAAAACACTTTCTCATATTCTATGCTGTGCTGTCAACACAAAAGTACATAAGAAATGTTAGAAATGTGAGAATCGCATGCATAAAATGGTATGCTTCAACCAAAACCATGTTTCCATGCTCTTATATATTAACCTGATTTTTTAGCCAATCAAAATGTGAATTGTATCAGTTATTTTAAATATGTTTAGTAAAAAAAGAAATTATTCCTTAATGCTAATTTTAGCATGAATCTACTACAATGATGTAACTGTATTTTTCTCCTCTTTCTTCTTTAGGTAATGTAACTCGTACTGACATTTTGACAGAGGCTGGCGGCCGATCAAAGGGATGTGGTGTAGTGGTGTTTGAAACTCAAGAAGAGGCACAGCGTGCTATTGGTATCCTTTGTTCCTAGAAATATAAAGAACAAAAATTACATTCCTCTAATTTACTATCATTTTCTTTTTCAAAAATAACACTCAAAGAATCAGTTACTACATTTTTTCCAAATTTACTTTTAATGCCTATTTGTTTTTATATAATTGCCCATTCAGAGAATATATATGACACTGTCGAATTGTGTTTTTGCCAGTTACCTATTTCTAGTCTTCATCAAGACTGTTATTATTCCTTAACCTTGGTACAGCAATGTTTAATGGTGCATCATTTGATGGCAGAGAGATTGATGTGCGTCTGGATAGGTTTGGTTGAGAGTCTTGCTTGACTGAAGCTCACACTCCTTTTTTTGGTTCTTACTCATGCATACTTTGATTCTTGGATTCTGTTTTTGATGATGATATTTTCATAGTCCAGAGTTGCACTAGAAATACTGTGGAATCATGAACGAGTATCTTTGGTTGAAAGAAGAAGATTTTGGTCTAGCCATGCTTGAAGGAGAGATGAAGCTTGTAAGTGAATCAAGGGCTTGTGATGGCATGAATGTGCAGCATTGGTTATTAGAATCTTTGTTGGTCAAAGAATTGCTGTTGAAAGAAGTTTGATTCTGCAGATGCTCCATCCTTTCCTTTAGAATGTGGAAGTTATTTATTTGTGAAAGAAAACTTGTGGTTTACAAAGTTTTTGTTGACCAAGATGCTGCAGTTGGAAATGGAAGACAAGAAATGAAGGCCAACTTGGGATAAAAAGCTGAAATTATTGATCAATGAGTTGTGGACATGAAAGAAAGATGTTGGAATGGCTGGAGCTTTGTGTGTGGTTTTACAGTGCATTTCACATTTCTTTTGATCACTAGTTCCACAGTTCATTAGGAAGTTCTGATGTATGTTTCCAACTTCAGAAGATCAAAACAACTTCATTGTTGAACTTTGAACTTGTTTCCCACAAAAAAAACAGTACCTTAGTTAAAAATGAAATTTTCACATTAACACAAAATGAGTTTGTATTGCTAATTACTCTGATGGGTAAACTGCAGATTTTTTTGCTGGAATCAAGTTCAAAGATTCATTTTGAAGTTCCATGAGACAAACTAAGAACTTTCAAACAAACTTCATCACCCACTGGTAATAAAATTAATGTGGTATGCACTGTAAAAAGGATAAATGAAGAACTATCTGGCTCCAAACTATTGCAGTGCTGTCTTATTTATTTTGGTAATAATCTCGGATGATACTACCTTTGCCTTTGACTAGGTGATGAATTCTTAGTCACTACTAACTGCTGCACACCGTCTGATTCTACTTGATTCACTGTCTTTTATTCACATGTTTGTAGTTGTGGAGTTTATCTCTTACTTTGATGTTATTTTTAACTTGTAACCAAAGGTCATTAATTAATGACCTACACTATTGTAGTAATTATAGATACATGAAGATGTGTTTTCAATACAGTTGTAGTAGGAGATGTACATGCCTGAGTTGTGGACGGTGTCTCATGACAATCACTCTGTTCTTGGTTATTAATTGGTAGCTTTTTGGGAGGATTTTTCTTTAGTATGGGTAGTTTGTAGAATTTTTGTGGGGTGTAAATATTTTGGATTGGGTATATTTTTTGCTATTTGGTGTGGGTGGATTTATTATCATGTAGGATGTGGACTTGTCTGTATTAGATTGGTAGCATATTTGTGGGGTGCCATTTTGGAGTATGCCATTGGTATATTGTTATTAATTTTGGTTTGGGTGAATATGTTATCTTGTGGATGGCTAAAAGTCTTTGATGGTACTGTAGTTATCTGGTAGCAGTCGAAGAATGGGTAGATTTGATAGCTTGCAAGATATGGGCAGTCATCTTTGCTAGTAGATGGGTGGTTTTGGTTTACTAAAATTAATAGTGTGTGGGTGGGTTTATTATTTGTCTGGGTGGATGTAATGTTTATCAACATTATCATTGTAATGTTAATGTGCCAACCATTTTAACAATAGGTTTTGTCACATTGCTTTGTTGGATGATCCAATAGAATTTTAGTTGGCAATTCAAATGACAACATGGTTTGTACGGGTTTTGGAAAGTTTTGGAAATTGATAATGCATTTTTCCAGCGCCTGGAAAGTTTTGGAAAATTCCTTTTTCGACCACTGGGCTATGGAAAAGTTATGAATTTTTTGTCGGTTGTCCAGCTCCTACCTTGCAAAGAACTGTTTTCATTGTATTAATTAAAAACACCGATGTTTTTTTTTTTGCTTGCTGCAAATCAATGCCTGCTGGCACCTTTGGTCAGCAGTTTTGGAAATTTAAGTCAATAGGCTTTGAAAAAGTTTTGGAAGTTTTCACCAAAGAATCTGTACGAACCATGTGACAACTACAAAGCAAAATGCATTGTACGCCCACCCATTCATTATGGGCAAAAAGAATTTCTTAGCTTCAGGATATGGGTTCTGTAGTAGATGGGTGGATTGCTTCAGTCTATAGTATGGTTTATAGGTTGTAGTTTTTTGTTGGGCATTAGTAATTTGGAGTATGGGTGCAGTGAAATCTTGGGTGGATTTGTTATCTGGTAGTAGGTATTTTGGGGTATGGATATTCTTATTTATTGGTAGTATGATAGCAGGGTTTGTTCTTTGGCCACAATATATGGGTAATGTTTTGGTAGGATATTAGTAGATTTTGTTCTTGGCAGGAATGGGGGTATATTGGCTTTACTTGTCGTTAAGGATATAGGTTTCTTCACTGCTGAAGTATTACCCAAATGAGGTTATAATTAGAGTGAGGATATTTGGTTTTTGGTTGTGAGCACATGGTATGTTGGCTTGGGTTTTAAAAATGAATCCTAAATCACTTGGAACCAAGACCAAAGTTTTTTGCTGTCAGGTTTTAAGTCCTTGTTGCAGTTGCAGGTAAGTGGGGTAAGTATGAAGTGATATCAGCCTTCAGCTCCAGAACTAATGTAGTATTCATCAGGACATAAGAATATTGGGTACAATAATAACTAGTGCAAACAGGCTTTGTACTGGTTTTGGAAAGTCTTGGAAAATTTTGGAAAGTGATAATGCATTTTTCCAGGCCCTTGAAAGTTTTGGAAAATTGATTTTGATTGTTTGATTTTTTTGGTCTGGTAGGCTATGGAAAAGTTATGGATTTTTTGTAGCTTGTCCAGCTTATACCTTGCAAAGAATTATTTTTGTTGTAAAGCATTAAGATTTTTCTGTCAGCACTGTACTTGTGGTGTATGTATTGTTTTGCATTGGTAAATGTATGTTGAATGTTTCAGATCCATAAATTTGGCATTATTTTTGTGCTTTTTGTGGTTTTGGAAATTTGAGTCAAAGGGCTTTGGAAAGTTTTGGAAAAGTTTCACAGGGAGACCTGTACAAACCCTGTACAAAAAAGCAATTCTTCAGAACTCACAAGTGACTCTTCAACATAAAGAATATTTATGATATAATCAGAGACAGATTCAGGATTTTTTTTTTTTTTGAGGGGGTGCATTTCTGATTGGCATTCAAGCACCAAAAGTAAATAATATTAAATCCATAATTGACTGTAAGAAGCTCATCTCTGCTCATCTGTGCTCCTCCCCTGGATCTGCTCCTGGTAAGCCACATGCTGCCCCTTTGTTAGTATGCACTTTTTGGTGTCCATGCTGTTTCTGTATACTATGTTTCCTGTGCTGTTCATAATCTCTGTACTGCCCACACATTAAAATGTACTTCATGTCTTAATGTTGACCATGCTGTCATTGTGCTATGTATGCTGTCATTCTGGTGTCCATCCTGTTTCTTTTCTTTTTTCATTGTAATGCCCATGGACTATGTACTGTATTACTGTTTACCATGCTGTCCCTTTACTATGCACTGTTCATTAATTTACTGTGTGTGCTGGTTGTTCACTCTTCTGTTCCTGTCACTATAAGCCTTCATAATCTATGATTTCTCATCATAGATTTGAACTAACTCTTCATTTTACAGACAATTTATGGTTTTATATTATAGTTTTTGCTCTTTCATGTGAATAGCAAGATGTTTTGGTATCTGTGAGATCAAGCGTACAATATAAATAAAATCTGATTTACATTGTGCACTGTGCTGTTTGGAAAACTGGGGAGTGAGGCTTGTGAGATGCAAGAAATGATCAGATCCTTCCCCTCGGAGGACAACAGAAAGTTATGCCCACCCAAAACACTTGCAAAAAATTTTGATACCCCCCTTTGAGGTGAATAAAAAAAATGAAGCCCACACCTGATTATTTATGATAAGCCCAGGGAGAGAGAAAGTCTCCACATCCAGTTTTAGAGTCGACATGCTAGGTGGGAGAGTATAGTCTCTGCATCTGGTTTACGTGTCGTCATGCTGTAGGGAGGAATGCCTGGTGTGTGATGGCACTAAAACCAGATGCAAAAGAGAGTACCAAGGGGATAAACCAGAAATATAAGAGACTTGCAAATAAACAATAATCTGGGTCTATTTGATATTACTGTTCTTTTTTGCCAATGTCAACAATATTTTAGAATATTTTAATAATTTTATTAGCTTTTCAATAATCCCCATTTAAACATGTACAAGCATGAATTCAAATCAACTAAAAAAAAGTTAAAAGCAATATTGTTAACAATGGCAATAATATTCTTTTCCAAAGACAGCACAGAGTAAACCAATCTATTCCTAAGCTATATTTATAACTTTTTATATCAACTAAATATAGTAATAGTAAAATAATAGTTGTCTAAATATAGAATATTTTTGTAGATAGTTTTATATTCCAAATCAAGCACAACTTAATAATTTTGTTAAAGTTATTAAAAATTAAAAGCAAGTTCTTGGGACAAATGTGAAACAGGTTTGTGATATTCCTCTGAAACACTTAAGTTTTCATTTCTTTTTTTTTAATCTGGATCAAGGACTGGTGATTAGAATCTTTAAACAAATTTGAAGTTAAAAAGCATTAAAACATTCAATTTCTATATAATCATAAATTTCCATCTAATGCCATCAGATGTGACATAAAATGCCATATTTTGCCACATTCATGGAAAGTTTGCAAAGCTTTCATAACTGCTATACAATCAAAGACAGTACTTCCATATTTCTGTGACTGATGTGTAGAGATCTGGATTCTCTCAGTAAATCATAAACCTCTGGCTGTTGTAAATTTTATGGATGAAGTCGAATCACTCTACATCTGGAGTAATGGGTCTCAGAGAGATGAAATAACAGGGAAAAATAGTAAGATTCCAAGTGGTATGTGCATTATACTGATAATGCACCATGGTTACATATTCCAACAATATAATCACTAATTTTAACATTCCAATACTGGTAAAAGTGAAACTATGATTAACCTATTGCATTGATCAACCAATGATTGAGATGATTTTTCCAAGTAACAAGAATATACCAATGTGGCAACATTGATACCTAAATCATTTTCATGAAATACCATGATAGACTATATTGGAATCTTAATATTTTTTCCCCTGCCAAAGGCATTCTAATGCTATACGTTACTTATTTGTATAAGTAATCATCATCTGGTTTCAAGTGCAATTTGGACTTGATTTTCTCGAGTGTTTTTTTTCAGAGCTCAATTACTTCTTAATAATGTACATGTAGAATTTTAATTTGTACTGCAGTACAAATTACGTTTTTCTACTGTGAGTGGTTAACATCACTGCTCTCAGCCAATCAGAATCAAGTAAATTTTTCATGTATCTTATTTGACAGTGAACACTGCACTCTTGTCATGTTTAGCATATCTGACTTGCCTTCCATACCTATATTATGAACACTTTGTACACTGTACCAGAGTATCATCACAACTTACCAAAAAAAGCTGTTCATGTTCTTATGATTTTATGGAAAATAGATTCAACTGCAATCTTATTGTTAGTTTAGGTCAGACTGAAGGGCACAAGAACTGATTGATGCAATGTCTAAAATAAATAACCTATGAATCCAATTAACTCAAACTTCTCTCAGGAATCACCTGTAAAGCTGTCATGCATTTTTCAATATTATGCAAACCCAATGTCTTGAATACTGACAGGAACTAGGATTTTACAGTTTGCCATCAATCATACTATGATAACAGAGCAGCTTGATCTTGCTCTAAGGTATGGTTAATTGATGGCAACACATACTGAAAAATA
The DNA here is from genome assembly GCA_011800005.2 of Stichodactyla mertensii. Classification (NCBI taxonomy): domain Eukaryota; kingdom Metazoa; phylum Cnidaria; class Anthozoa; order Actiniaria; family Stichodactylidae; genus Stichodactyla; species Stichodactyla mertensii. The sequence goes on from JAAAQI020181666.1 coordinate 8,102, forward strand.
CACTAAGATAAATGTTAAACATTCTAGAATAAAGTAACCTGGTCTGATAAAAGACATACTGTGTGTCAAGTGATCATCTTCCTAAATGTTTAATACCAAAATAATGAAGGCATCAATTTTAGTTGCTGATTACCAACAAATTTGATCTTTAGAATACAACCAGAACCAATCAGATTCAATGTTCTTTTAGTTGATTTCAAATATGCATCAATAAGTTTCACTATTTTACCATAACGTAGACCAAAGAGAACAAGTAAAGGTTAAAGACATTTAACTCGGCTGTTAATAGAGTTTAAATGTCACATCTTCCCTTAAAGGCCCATTCACCCAAGCATTTTTTTGCCTGACTTGAGCCACAATTTTACAATGACAGATCACACATTCAAGTCACCAATTTGAACACACTCAAAATTTAGCCTAAATGTGCAATAACCCGCTTTTGATATATGGTTGAGTGATCACGTGTAGACAATTAGATCTGAGTCAAGGCTCCGGGGAAACGAGTAATTACGATTATTTCAATGTTATTGTGCTTGGTAAATGATTAGATTGAGTATGTTTTTTGTTTGTTGAGCATGTTATGTTGCTGGAAGAAACATAACATACTTGATCTTATGATTATTTCATTGATAATCCCCAGAGCCTCAATTTGGTTCTTATTGTGTGTAATCACTCAACCATATATTGAAAGTGGGCTATTTGGGTTGCAATAAATTCACACTGAAATTGCCACCCAAGTCTTGCAACAAAATTGCTAGTGTAAACGGGCCTTAACATGGCAGAAGATGATCACATGATCACACTGGCCATTACCTGTTACTTCACCAGTTATGCTAAGAAGATCCATAGGAATTCTGCTAAGATGAAGTGAATTCTCAGGCATCTGACAGTGAGAAATACTTCTAACTAAGGATTAAGATCATTATTACACTACGAACATTTAAGTTTGATATTTTGTATAGTTTAAATCATCGTAAAACTATAAAAAAGAAAAATTATCAGACAGCTCAGTGAAGTCAACTTCTTGTCATGCTTCCATCTGACTCGTATAAATAGATTTTGGATAATTTTTAAAAGCAAAATTAAGGTGGCAGTGAACAGCCTTTCCTATTACTATGGTGACCAGCACATAGTGACATACACATGTAACACTTCCACCTGTGTTTGAAAGTTATCCTGGACAGCAGTTGCTTACGACACAGTCACAATAATAACTTAGATGTGTACTAATCACTAGCCAGTTGTAACAACACTACAAGCTTGCACCAACATTTGTGGCAGATGCTGTCACAGCACAATCAAAGTATTCTACAAGTCTTCACTGCCACTGTCAAAGGTGGCATTGATATATATGTAATATTGGCAACTGTTGAACTAGCTTACAGCTTATAATAGGTACTACTTAGTCTTTTTGTCAGTCTTTTACCATTACCAAAGTTCTTATGGCAAATAAAAGTTAAGAAAATTGTCAAGATTCTAATGATAACTAGTTGGTAGGCATGTCTTTTCTTGGAGGCATTCTTTCATTGACGCGATCGAGTCCCTTGGCTTCTTCAAAATCACAGATTTTATGTTTAGGATCTACTCCAGCCAAAGCTGGGGGAAAAGCAAAAAATATAGTCAACTTTAAATTGTAAGTTACTTGGTATTTGTTACAGAATCTCAATGTTACACGAGACAATTTGCAATGATATGTTGCAAGTTTTTGAAGGCAATCTCTGTCATGGCAACATATTGCTGTGACAAAGATTGTGTGAAATATTGTCCCACATGCCATGTTACATGAGAACAATTTTTCATGCTACTTCACTTTCAGTATTGTTGCATTGTTGTTGTGAATTGTCTTATGTAACACCACCTTGAGTCAACAAAAAAGTTTTTTGGAAAAAAAGGTTAAATATCTCACCTGCTTTGACCTCTGTTTTGCCACCAGACAATAAACCAACAGGTAAATGGCCAGTTGGAGTTAAACCTTTCAGTTGCAAGATACTTTCACTCTCTTCCCTGCAGCAAAATGACAGTAAAAAAAACATCAAGTTAGAAAAATGGCAGTTAATACCTACAGTATTAACATCCCATTTTTACACCAAGCAAAGGAAACATGCACATGAATAAAAACCATTTGAAAAACACTTGTTAATGGAATACAACTAAATTCCCTGTAATGTCAGCAACCCCCCAAAAACAATCCATCAGGGTTTTATCTGCATTAACTAACATGATCATGGAATATTGCATACTTTTATGCAGGTGGAATGTATCAGTGATATCTGGCATGAGAATTCTGCAGTTTAATGCCAAATATGAAAAACTTCAACACCTTAATCTGCAGACTTCACACAACAAGCATTACCACATTCCATGAGCCTAAAAGTAAGCAATGTTACATGATCATTTCATTGATCCAAATAAAAACTTGATGGATCATGTTTTGTCTTGTTTGTTTGTTTTTGTTATTGTTGTTGCTGTTTTCCCCCTGGCTGTTGACACTTTGGGGAATTTGGTAGCAATTCAGATTGTCAAAAACTGATGGTAACACCATACCTGAGTACAGTAAAGACCCTTGCCATTTTACCAATAGCTCGTATTTTGCTTCGAATGATCTCTTTTCTTTTGATTGATTCACTTTTGTCCGAGTCTTCATCACCATCTTCTAATTCCTCATCAGTGCAGATGCTTAGGATGTTCACAAGCATTTCAGTAACTGAAAAAAGGTTAAATTTGTTTGAGTTTTTTAAGCTTAACTCATCTCATTAATTTTATCAAACCCTAAAGCAACCTCTAGGCTGACCTATGTCAGAGCATAGCAATATTACTGATAGTAGTTCTTAAGTCCATAAAGGTCTCAAATGCATATACTTAGTAGTTCAAAGCCACAGTTTGGTTGCCAATGTGTCACACTTTAAATGTAAACAAGCAAATGTTTAGAGGCTAATACTTGAATGAAACTCGTAGTAATAGCAGTCATCTTTTATAATAAACAACACAAACATTTAATACAATCCACTTTCCAATAATTAAAGTAACCAAGACAATGGTTTTTTGTCTTTGCAACCCTGATGTTACAAAGTTTCTGGTGCTGCCATCATTCATAATAACAGTTTTGGCAATATTTTATTTGATGGAAGTAAAAAACCCAGAAATCTAGAAGTTGTCAAGGTGACAGCAGGGCTCTAAATAATAATAAATAAAAATAGCCAGACAGTTTTTTATTGTTAGCAGTACAAGGGATTTTGGTGAAGCAAAATTTCCCTACCATTCTATTTTGCATTTGGCAGTTTGAAATTGTTTTTTCCAGCCAGTAGTAAAATTTGACTTGTACTATGACCATTGGCAGGCTACCATATTTGGCCCTGTGGCAGAAACATGAATAGAATGAGGATAAACTCACCTTTCTCACCAACAAAAGGTAAAGACCATGAAAACACATCCATAAAGTTAGGAAGCCAATAAGGATGAGGTGAACAATTAAACTGCCTAATGTTCATTACGTTGTTTTCATATTTAAGAACAGCAGCTGTGAATAATAAAATTGGTCAGTACTGTAAATTCGTTTAATCATCAGAGTGTGTTGATAATTTATGTAGAGTGGGGCTATGACAATTTTAAATTTTTTCCCTTACACTTTTTTGGAAGCCCCCTGCCAAGTTAATTTTTTCTGACACCCCCCCCAATGTGATATCCTGCAAGCAATAGGGCTGTTAAGTTGTGACATTTCTGGGTCCAATGTCATAAAAAGATTGCTAAAATCTTATCAAAACTTATTCCTAGGATTTATTGTCTACCTTCAACAATTAGATATATGAACAATAAATCCTGAAATGAAGACAAAAGTCAGAAAAATGTTTGCCGAAGTGATTTTCAATTTGGACCTGGAAGTCATTTTTTGTTTGAATTACATCACACTTAAAAGCTCTATAGTAAAAAGCTATGACCCCCTGGTACCTTGCTTTACTTTGGGGAAATTTTTGACCCCACCCCAAAACAAAAATGCTGAAAAATAATGAGCCCCCTCAAAATCATCATGGCCTCTCCACATTAATTATGAAAGCCTCCCCAAAATAATAAACTATAATATTGGACACATCTAAATTCAGAAACAACCTCTGATACTTAACACTCCTTGGTGTTTGGATATCAGATGAAACATTTTTTTCACATTTTATCTAATACATAAAAGTTGAATTAAGTGGAAGCTGAAACAATCAATCAATGTTTATCTTTATAACTGCTTAATGGACCCTTTCAGACTATCAGCCTTCATCAGCAAACTTCATATTTAACAGACACTATCCAACATAATTTTTGAATAATTACACTCACCTTTGTTATTATACACATCAAGGTAGTTTGGTGCAGAAAAAATTGTAATAAGCGATGGAAAACCAGTGGCTTGACTTTTCCTGTACATGCGGTATCTATGGAAACCAAAAAATCATCATAAGAATTCCTGAATTCTGTAATTAGGCTGTATCTCTTGAGTGGCCAGTTGTTAAACAAAAGGGGCATCCATGTCTTGAATAAAACTCCATTTTTAGTAGATAATTAAACTAAAAAGCTACTTAGATTACTTAGATAAATATAAATAACTGAAATAATAGCTTGTCTTTTAACAAACATTTTCATTTTTACTTAATCTTAATTTTTTATGTATTTCCTTTTTGTTTTTTAATTTTTTGTCTGGCAGAAATTAAAGGTGATAACACTTTTCACTTAGAAAATTGTTTAGTGACATCTGTTCATCCCAGTCTTTCAAAACATGCATCTTTCCTTGTATGTTTGAAGTTTTACAGGTTTCTCAATGAAGATGCTCTAGGGCAAGGAATATTGAAATTGAAAGACAGTTTTATTTATTCTCAAAGGTGTCCTCATATAACGAGTGTTTTTTTTTCACCATAATCATTTGAAGTATTTTAACCTATACAACAGCAGGGATCTTAAACTCTTTCAGATACAGATGTCCAGCAGAGACTATTAGCCAGACAAGCAGAAACCTTTAAGCACTTTAGAAAATGGAATTTTCCTAAAATGATCTACTTTTGTGAATAACTGAACAAATTCTAGAACAGGAATCAGGGGTTTGAGGGTTGATTTTAAGGGAGTCCTGTCATCTTGCAACACTTACCCAGCATCCTGTGCTTCATGAGCTCTTATGACTGACAGCAAATTGTTGTTTTGAAGAAATTCACATGTTGCTTGGTAGCTAAAAAACACCTCACAATTAATGCCCATTCTACCAAAAAAACTTTCCAGTAACGATTCGTTACATGACATTAGTTAACTGAAAGTCTATTTGGCATTAATGAATAAAATTCAATATTCATCAAAGATTATAGCTTCTAATAAAAATAGGTTAACAAGCAGACATTATGAGAGCAAAATTCATGCTAATAATTATAACAACAATGATATATTGAAAGATAATGAAAATGAAAATGAAAAAAAGTGAAAATAATAATGATAAATTAAATAAAGACAAAGAAGAATTTTCTAAATTAATAATTAAGAGCTCAAGTACATGAGGTGTAATAAGCATAACAAATCCTGATGAATATTCTTATCAAGGAATTTTCTTTTTTATATCATCAATATTTAATCAAATCAGTGGTTGCCATTTTAGACCACATAATTTTGAAGTAATTGTATTTAGGATGTTAAAATATTAAAAGAAAAAACAAGCAGTTGGTTTTTACAGATAACATGTTTTGTTTTACTAAAAATTTGATGATGCATTCCAACCTTTTTTGGTATCCAAACTTGCTGTACATGTTTTTTGTAACATTACAGAATGTACACCGTCCATTCGGAGGATTTTGTTTGAAGTGAATGAAGTTTTGCCACACCCACCCCATGGGTATATCACATGCAGAGTATTTTAGTAATGAGATTGGAATGTTTTGCCACTCAAAGGCATCTCTCTCTCTCTCTTGTACATCTGTACTTTTCATCATTACTTTTATTTTGCTGTTTTTGTTTTACAGAATGTACACTGTATTCACTCTTTCCACTTTGTTTAGTTGTGATAGTAATGACATCTTATTCCAGAATTGCCCAAATTCTCTATTTGGTTGCTGTTTTGCTTTTTTCACTTTCAGAATTGCCCAGTTTGTTCAGTATGACGGCCTTTTCATCCATAATGATATCTTATTTAGTTTTGATTTCCAAAAATTGCTACTCTCAATCTTGTACTGTTCTGCTGTCAGACTTATTAGGCATGAGTAAATGAGCTATACCTGCCCCTACTGTGTTGACCTGCTGTTATTGTGATAATGTAGTTAAGTTATTAAATGCTTTATAATTGTCACAGAGTCAACAAACTATAACTGATTTTGATTCTTTTTGATTAACAGTGATTACTTTCTACATAAGTTTCAAGATTAATCCTATGTTGGTAAGATGGAAATGATAAAAAAGCTAAAATTTTGGTAGGGCAAAAATCTTCATTCTGTTCCTTGGAAAATGAGAAATATTTACCATTGTTTTCATCTAAGTATGAACAGTTGTGACAAAAATATGTACTGTCACACCATTAAAACTTCAAAGTTTTAACTGCCAAACTTCAATGTTTTTCACCCTTTCTCTTACATGTAAGTGCAACTCTCTAAATAAATTCAATTTATCAACTTTCTAGACTTGATTTCGCATATTTTCTGAGAGTACCATTTCATGCTGAGGTTTTTCTGTATATATGGCAGCAACTTTTTCAAAAAATTGTTAAAGTCATTCTAAACTTTGAAGTTTAACGGTCAATCATTGAAGTTTGGTGGCTAAAACTTTGAAGTTTTAATGGCGCAACAGAACATGTATTTATTGCAACTGTTCATGCTTACAAGAAAATGATGGTATTTTCCCTGACTTTTCAGCCTTTTCTCAAATGAAATTTCCTGGTTCCATAAATTCATGAAAGTTTGAGAATTGTACTATATAAACCTTTCCTTAAGATTTCAAGGATTAATTAGGTTTGGGAGTGACAACTAACTAGCCTCACTTACGTGATTTCACAGATTTCAAATAACTTCCATTCATCTTTTTTTCAAAAATTTACTTTCATACGTACAGAGGTTATTAGTCTGCTAAGGGGCTAATATGCACATATTAAAAATACACACTTTTTATCTCTAAAAAAGTAGGCGAATATATTTTAATCTCGTTCTTGACTCATTCGCAGTGTTTCTCTTATTTTATTCGACTTTAGAGTGATAAAAACTATTTTAGAGATAAAAAGTTTGTTTTTAATAAAGATTTTTACAACAAGCAAAGATTCCTTACGAAAAACTTTACTCACCAGCACTTGTATTTTTTCTTGTTTGTTATATTTACTGTATCACACTATTTTAAGATAGGTTTCACATGTCTCACAACTTATTTGATAGGTAGGCGAACTTAAGTAGGCGAAACGATACGTAGGCAAACTTCAGTAGGCAAAACGATGCGTAGGCGAAACGATCGGATACCGTTTTGGAGGATTCTATCCCCCTTCATAAACAAGCAATGCTTGCAATATCATGATGAAATTAGTTTAATATTCAAATTATAATCTTTGCCCCTGCACATAAATATTATTTATACTCTTCTGGGACTAACCTGTAAAAGTACGAGCATCCTCTAACTGTGTTGTGACTGAAATGCTCTGAAGTTTTCTCATTACCATAGTCTTCCAAAGGGTCTGACCATAGGAGATCACACATTGGGCCAAACGCTGGAGGTTCCTTTATACGATCAAGCTGCAAAATTGAATATTAATCAATTCATTACATTATGATGTTTCTAAGACACAGAGTAATCAAACAGCTGCTTCCATTCATTAATAGAGTACTTTTTAGAAAAAAACATTTGTCATTGTTCAAGGCAGAATGGGCGTGATGTATAGTACATTTTATTTTACTACAAACTATCAAGTAGCACCTGAAAAGGGTAAAGAATTTATGCTAAAATATTCTTGAAGGCCCTCAAAACAAAGGACTACTGTCTAAATGGCAGATTTTGAAACCAAGAATGCTTAAATTTTTAAACCAAGTTCACTTGCAAGGTTTGAATGCAGCAAGTTTCTGTTTAAGATGAATAACTTTATTTGTCTACAAATTATGGTAATCAACCAGATGGCTAGATTTTTGTCAGGAGAAAAAAGCCTGATTGGACACTCCCTTAGAACATCTATTTTGTGTGAACAAATAAAAAAATTACTTTTACAGTTTTACATCATTCCCAAAACATCACGAAACAGCAACATCTTTTCCTTTCAGCTTAACAAAATGACTTTATCTGACAAGTAGGGAGGTCATTTGATAAAATGGAAAAAAACACCAAAATCAATTATAAGAAATTTTGAGAACTAAATGTTAATTGAACTAAGTGTACCGTATACCTATCAAAAGGAAGATGGAAATAGGAAATAACAGATCCTATCATCCAGACTAAATTGTGTTTGGCTCAAAATAATTCATGTAAAATTACCAGCACTCATTACCGTATTTATAACAGATTTGGAGCTACAAAACTCTGAAGCCCGTCTAGACGAGTGCTAACCCAGAACCCTGGTTGTTACAACTGAATTGCTAATAACATGGATCTGTCAGATTTATACACCCTTGGAAAATTACACAGGTGTGCTGGAAATCTGTTTTTTATAATTATAACCCTGTGTAAAGTGACTGTCAGTTTAGCGTTTCAACCACTTTAAGTAAATTCAGCCTGACGAAAGAGCCTTAACAGAAGTAAATCTAAAGAAAAGCTATTCTTTAAAATGTATACCTTTATGACAAATAATAATAGTACATGTGGTCACCAATCAAGGGAATAGTAACCTAGTGTCCTACTGAATTGTAATGAGCTTGCTTTCTTATTATAAACAATCTGTACATAAATGTAGTTTATTTACAAAATGATATACATCACGAATACCGAACGAATGGTGTGTTGAAGATATTTGGATTGTGGCATTTTGAAAATAATTTTCATTTACTCTTCAATATCTGAAATCTTATCTATTATTTATTAAGAAATTACTTTAAGAGTTGTTCTTGAGGAACAAACTATACAAAATACCTGAAGTTATCGATTCAGTTTGCTTCTATATTCCAAGAACATAATCCCATTAGACAAAATAAACCAAATTGTTTGGGTTTACTCCCTTCATTTACAGATTCACGAGTGTACGGAGTAACAAGACAATTTTGGTATAAAGGTTAATTTTTACTTGGCAACAAATGAGTCAACACAAATTTAAGGATCAATAAGAAAAGCTATTCCTTGGCATATAAAAAGATTATTCGGAAATGAAGAAAATATTGACCTCTTTCATAATGGCAGCAGATCATTAGCATAATGTTTTAAATTTTGTTTCACAAAAATTTGGCCTTTTATTCGAAAGAAGATGTTTGAGGGAAAACATTTAAATCCTTAAGGAATTACAAGCATTTCAAGTTATGAGAAAACATGAAAACAAGGCCAGAAAGGCCTGATCTCTGAAATTCATACAAAGTTCTCTAATTTTGATCCACAATATCTTTTTGAAATTTGATGCTATGCCATTCAAATTTTCCAAGGTTACTGATTTTTAAGAGTTCTTTCAAATGATATAAGTTATTTTATTGGGGAAGATCCATATTTACCAACATCAGAAATCTGCTATTATGAAAAAGATCAATATCTTTTAAAAAAGTTTATAACAGTCTGCAATAATTCCCTGATTTATGATAATGAATATGTTTAGGGATAAACAGCAGGGCAGAAACATCTTTCATTATATAATATATTGACTTGAGAGGACAGTAAAACAAATAAGAACTGCTGGTACTTGTAATGACAGCCCAGCCTGTTAACATCTTGAATGATAATGAGAAGAAACAGTGGCCTGAGTACTCAGTACTCCTACTTGAGGGTCTCGTAACCCATTATGAATATACAACCACATGACAGACTTATTACCAACCTTTTTAATATCATCTAGGGTATGGATCTCTGGAGAAAGACCTCCATGTACACAAAGGAACTGTTGGTTCATCAACGCTGCTAGTGGCAAGCAGTCAAATGAATCCATACAAGCATCATAAACTGCCTCAGTATACTTGATTTTACCTTCAGGAGAAATATTACATAAAATATTAAGTGCTGTTATCATTAACAGGTTATAGATTACATTACTGCACAGTTGTGATAAATATGAGGGTTTTGTTAAAAAATGATCAAAAATAATCTTACAAACTGTACTCAGGTCTGTGTATGCACGTGCTGATCACAAATTCAGTTTTTCTAGTTACTAATAATATGGACTAGCAACTGCTAATTTTAGTTTTGATGTTGCTGATAACTGTACCAAACAACATAACCTGTCTACATCTGTGCATTTTACAAAACAAGACAAGTCATTTCAAGTCAAGACTGGATTTTTTTTCTGCTAATAAGAATCAAAAACAGGTAGAAAAGCTAGATAAACAAACAGAAACAAATGGAATCTTGAGATAGGCAATGTCAATGGGTCGGTAACAGACCTTTTTTTTCAAGTCATACAAATTGCTTAAGCCTAGGGTTATCACCAGCCCATTTACTAACTCACACATCAAACTAATCTGTCAAAAGTGAAAATAAATTAATCGGTGGCTGAGATGGAATAGCTAATGGTTCAAACGAAAAGAAAGCATTCAAAATATTGAGATTCACCTTAACACAAGCCCTTAAGATATTACCTGCATATTCTATAATAAAATAGTAACATATTGTATCGACTTGAGAAATTAAAACAACACACAATAAATGTTTGAGTGATAGATCAATCTCGAGATATTTTTCTTTACAAAGAAGCCCATTTTTCTTTTATCAAGATTAAACTATATTTCTACTCGGATGTGAAAAATTTGACATTTCGAGAGGATAGGGACAAAAAGAATGAAAAGATCTGATAAAAGTTTGGAATAATACTAAAAGGAGAGCATTTTTGGAATCGAATGTCGAACTTGTGATTGTGTTCGGAAGAAATCGCATTCAAAATCACAAATCAACGGCAAATTATCCCAAATCCGTCAAAATCATGAAAAATATTCATTGTTCAAATCGAATATTTATGTAAAAAGAAAACAAACCAATTTGAATTTTTTTTATTGCAATGTTGAGGACATGCAAATTGGAGGCAAAGTTTGAATAATTTATTCAAACAAGGAGAGATAGCTTATTCGCGTAGGATTTGGATTTCTATTTTAGAACCAAACACAAGCTGGAAATCTCATTTACCGAGAATAGCTCCGAACTATTCAATAAAAGAAAAAAACAACGATTTGTTGGATTGGTATTAAATAAGAGTGCGAAAGTAAACTCTATAAACCGTAGGTCCAGATTTCAAGGCGTACCCTCTCGTCAAACCACTGAAGGAAAATAAATAAAGCAAAAATGCCTTATGAACTAAACTAAAACAAGACTGGCTGCTTGACTTACATTCAGTTTTAAAGGTGAAATATTCCGTAAGATGTCTGCATTCGTGGTTGCCTCGTAGAAGAAATAATGTGTTGCTGTAGAGAATCTTCAGAGCCCATAAATACAAAACACACTGAAATAAAATTCAAAAGGAACAGGACGCTGTAAGAGTAAGGGATGTATGGAGGGGAAAACAATACCCTAAAACTACTTTCTCGACAGTCCAAAGGGGGAAAAAAGCTCGTCCTAAGGAGAAAGGTTGTCATTTTTTTGCCAAGAAATCTTTTTCAAGTTAACCCGTTAATAACAATTGCGGAATTTGCCCATTGCGATCAACTTGTGTTAAGAAAAAAATTAAGCTATCTAAACGAGAACAAGTCTGCTAACCTCGATCGAGAAGTATCCTCTATCCACGTAGTCCCCAAGAAAAAGGTATCTTGTAGTTTGAGGAGAGCCACCGACCTCGAACAGTTTTACTAAGTCGTAAAACTGGCCGTGGATATCGCCACATACTACAAATATAAAGAACAAACAGACGCTAGTAGGTCCTTGCAAAGTGAACTGGTGACTATAGACTAAGCACCAAACGCAAATCTCTCATCTGAGACCTGCAAAGCAAACAGAGCTCGAGTCTTCGAGGTACCTGTTATAGGTGCATCCACTTCTAACATATTCTTTTCTTTACGTAAAAGTTCGGTTCCTTCGTTTATAATTCGAAGAGCTACGTCTTCCTCTACTCTTCCCTCGAGAATAAAGTGAGCTTTTAGTACATCTGCTCGGGGTTTACCGTTGGAATCGAAAACCTCTGGTATAGTGAGCCGATGCACTGGCGGTGTAGGGACAGCTTAAGTTTAGAAAGAAAAAAGAATGGTTAATAATTTGCCATCACAACCGATACTTTGCTGAACAACTTTTTCGCCATAACCGGCAGGTAACCGTTGTAAACCGCCGATGGTTCTACTAACTTTTAAGTGCTCTTTCCGTTGTCGAAGTCTTTCCATCCTGAGCCGCCATTGTCCCTGGACCTTTAGAAAAATATCAAGAGGAGGAGGACGGCCGTCGATATTCAATCGACCTCGATGGAAACGGATTTTAGAGGACGAAACCCTTTGCTCTCAACTTTCTCTACACCAAATTCTAAACAACATAAACAACCAAGCCGAAAGGAGCGAGAGCACCTAGTGCGCATGCTCAATGACCGACCTCGATTGGGTGTTACACTTGTTGTGCTGTGCAAATAGATAATTTTCTTCAACAAGGAAAATAAAATAAAATAAAATAAAGATACTCTGCTTTACCAACGAATAAAATAACAACAATGGCTTTGGTGTCTTATGCAAAAGGCGCTATTATTTATTTTTGGACTTTGTGCGAAGAAAAAGCCAAGTCAAAAGGAATTTGAATTATTTTATTGAAGAAAAAACTGTGTGTTAAGTCGAAATTAAAAGACGAATATGATCCGATATTTTTAGTCCCTCGAGCATTCAATGGACCAAACTACTCAGACACCGCTTTCATCCGCTTGAAAACTCATGCCCTGCTGTTTTTCTTACAATTGATTTTAATCATTTAAAAATGTTTGAAATTTGCTAGTCGGAAATGGAAAGGAGAGCTAGAGCACCCTCTTACTAGAATGATACTGTATTTGCATACAACTTGAACAATTTTATAAGAAAAATACGAATATTAATTCAAAGGTACACATAAAGGATGAAAGCGTCGCTTATCACGCTCTTGTTTTTTTGCTGGCCTCTTGGCTTTGCTCGGAACGCTAAACTATTCTTTTAATTTGATATTGTCACCGCGTGAGTTTGTCGAGGAGGTATCACAGCGTTTGGCTAATTGACAACGACACAAAAGACGCCTTTTCTCACAAACCCGTCTTGCCACCATGATTTTATCATGAAAGTTAGCCACGAAAACTGCAGTTTTAATTTTACGATATTCAATAATTCATGGGACGGTGTATTAGTGGGCTCAAAGTGACAATTTTGTATTGGTTATGAACAAATTAAAGGTTAGCTTTGAAGTGTGCTTCTCTGCTAAGTGGGTGGTGTACGGTACAAATTATGAATTATATCAGAGTCACCGGCGGTCAACTTTTCAACTTATAATAACGAGAGGCGCAAGTCGACTACGGCGAGCTGTGACTATTGCCGTCATAAATCTGATAATGTGACGGTGATTTACTCAAATGTTTCAAAAGACTGTCAAGATATTATGCCCTTAAGCATTTAGCTTTAAAACATTTACACCATTGAGACATGGACGTACATGTGACCGCGCACTCTTGGTCAGTTGGTATACCTACGAGCACTAAGTGAACCACCGTCCACCACTATCCAAACGACCACCATCAAGTATTAAAATGTAAGTGGTCGCTTGAGGCAAGAGGTTTGTATACGGATAAGGCGTTTATAAAGGAAGAATTAAGGTGTACTCATTAACTATCAACAAGCAGCAGGTGTTTTTTTTTCTTTTCTTTTCTTTTCTTTTCTTTTCTTTCTTTCTTTCTTTCTTTCTTTCTTTTTTCCCACGATTTTTCTCCCAATATTCTGCCTTTCCTTTTTTGCCCTGGCTCCCAGAACTCAAGCTAATCATAATTTCTCTGATAAAGATTTGCTTCTACACACTGCCAAGGTAGATTATTCGGGATAGAAAAAGACAGCAGGCAGGATTTCGCGTTATAGTCGAAAACCCATGATAACGCGACTATCTAATGGCTCTCCACAAGGAACCAACCAAATGCACGACCTGACATTGATACCAACCAATCAGCGTTGAACTTCTTCTTGCGCCATCTCTAAGTTACACATGGCCAGTATAGCAACCTATTATTTACTAAAGGTATAAAGACCCCTCAGTATTAAATTTTAGAAAAATATGACATTTCTATTAAAAAAAAATAACGTATAACATAACGTGCGGAATTAAATTTCTGTGTGTCTGGATTAAGTAAAAAAAAGTCGCGAAACCAAAAATAAACATCCATAAGCAAAAGTATATTAAAAAAACTCTATCCCAAAATAATGACGCAAAAAGTTCTTCTCAAAATCATATCAAAAACTGCAGTTACCATCGCTAACCCTAACCCTAGCACAAACCCGAACTAGACTAACCCTAACCCTAGCACATATTCTGACTGGACTAACCCTAACCCTAGAACATATTCTGACTGGACTAACCCTAACCCTAGAACATATTCTGACTGGACTAACCCTAACCCTAGCACATATTGTGA
>JAAAQI020181777.1:0-22743 GCA_011800005.2 Stichodactyla mertensii
GAAAGAAAGAAAGAAAGAAAGAAAGAAAGAAAGAAAGAAAATTGATAATGGTAGTGTTTAATTATTTGGGTGATCAAGTTAGCTCCACGCGTGTCAAGTATAATGGGATTTTTTCGCGCCCTTTTTGCACCATTTACGTAGAACTTTGTAGCGATAGATAGCAAAGTACTACCCACAGCGAGGGGCTCGTTATTGAAGACTCTTATCTGTACTTTTACAATGGGCAGCGTAGTCAGGGGCCAAATTTTCATTGTGATCTCCAAATGATAATGCTTTAATAGGCAAAACCACTCGCATCCCAAAATCAATCAATTTCTGGAGTGATAAATAGATGTGTTTTTGATTTAATCTTTGACAAGTTAAACTAAAGCCAGCTCGAAGCTTAAAGCGCTCAGCGTTTCCTAATTGCCACACCTTACACTCGTTTTTCCGTTTTTGCCTCGGACAGAAATTTTGTTGTATCTTGAGAACTGCAGGTATCTTCTTAGGACGCGCTGCTCTTTGTTTGCAGCGTTTGAAAAGAAGTCTTCTTCACTGCGGGTGAAAAATAATTCAAAAACAAATTCAGCAATCCAGTGGCGCTCCCAAGAATTACTTCACAGCACAGATAAGCAACCTATTAGCCTAATAATCTTATTCAGGTTATTGTTTATCTGCTGGACCGCCCGCCAGTATTTGTCCGCACATACAATAGTAAGACACATGAGGAAGACGAAAGCTTTACCCCTCAAAACAAGCGCGCATATTAAATAATACTTTAAGTGCCACAACTCGCATCTGAGATCACGAAACAGCCTCGTGCTGGTTCAAAGGATATTTTCGAATGCTTCCCCCTCTAGCCATGTTCAGTGATTCTAGTCTTGGTATCCTAAATGGATCGTTTTCGATCCGAATTGCTTCTCATCATATTGGGAGATGTTTGTTTTTGCCCGCTTAAGTCATATAAAACTGCAGGCAAGTCTTTCATGCTACGGATCCTGCGTGTACAACTGAATAGATCTTTGATAGGTTGTAAAAGTCGGTTCGAATTTCACTTGTAAGAACACAATAAGTACTTAACTAGAAAAAGAGCTAAAAGCCTAAGCTTTCGAGGCACACTCCGTTTTTGAGTTGATTGTCTTAGTCGTCAGTTAATCTTACCTCAACTCACCGAATGAATAAAGAGAACTCGCTGATCACTGAGCCACTTGCAAGGTCAAACTTTCCCTCAAAAACCTGTTGCTTTCTTCACTCTGAAGATTATTGTAAGTTGGGCATAAACAATGAACCAGAACAAACACATTTCTTTTGCTTTTCAAGGATCGATTAGCCCATTTCTTTTTCTTTTTCTTTTTTAATTTGGAAAGGATTAATATCGCATTATGAACGAAACACGTTTAACAAGCAGGACTGGTCGTATTCTTAGGAAGTATGTAAAAAGGTGGTGTATCTAGGGTTGGGGTCATATCTTACACTGCAACAGCTTTGAATTGACTACCGTATTTGTTGGGCTTTTACGATTAATATCATCGGTCTGGTTCAATGCTTTTTCCCCTAATTCTTTCGCCTGATTTATAACATTTCCAGTCTTATCTACAAAAACTTTCAAATTTGACTTTGAAAACCAATTGACTGCCATGTGTCCTGAGATAGAAACATCGGAAGGTTTGTCCAAAATCGAAAACCAATTCAATTTTTTGCCTTCAAGTTAAGGTCTAAAAACGTGTGTTATTCCAAGAAGATACTTCGCAGATAATAATATCTTCCTCTTCAAAAACTGGTGTTCCGTTTATGCGCAAAAATCACGCTTGCACGTGTAGCAGTAAATCACTTAGCGTTTTTCGTTTTCGACGCCACAATTGCAAACCTTCACAAAATATCTAGAAGCAACTTCCGCTGTCTCCGTTCATTTTCGTTCAATTCATTTCAAGTTAGAGCGTTCGACATTTAATATACCTGAACGACTTTTACGGGTAATTTTCATATCCTTTCGCGGTTTATTTACGTTGGACTAGCCTCGATTTAGTTTGACTCAATGAGCGACAGCTTGATAAAATATATCTTGGTGATGACTGCTCTCGGGTGATAACTATAGTGGTGCCGGAAAGCTCTTACTAAATTTAAACACAATTTTAAGTCGTCTTCATTGTTCGAATGCTTCATTTTCAGTGTTCAACATGTTGTGAGGAGAATAATCACCCAGTTTTTGGTGAATTTATTTAACGGAGAATTTACTTGATTGAAACAATCAAAGTCAAACCTGTTAAATAACTCAGAATTAACTTAAACTCTGCTTGCAAAGTTCAATTTGGAAAATTAAGGTACTAAAACAATTAATTTTAATGAAAAAGTATACCAACGTTTGTAAATTCTGCTACTTGGATGGCGAACGCTTCTTCTTGTTGAAGATAGAAAGCTGATTGACTCTCTCGATTTAGATATTAACATTTAGTTGACTTTTTCAATGCTACAAATAAAGATTCATCTCAGGTTTACAGTTTTTGTCAAAGAAACAAAAAAGGATTGACAATTTGTAGTTAGTAAAATAACTAAAAAAGACATTGAAAATTTGAAAATTTGACGATTTTATAATGTAGTGACAAAATGTTTTGGAAAACCGGGTTCAGATCCGACTTCAGACGATTTTTGTCTCTGTCGTTGAAGAATGTAGAGGTTTTAACGATGTAATCAAAACAGCGAAGAATATTTGATTTCATGAGTTTAAATAATGAATGTGTAAATACGTTATGAATTCAGAGAGTAATTATAGTGTGATTCTTAACGTTAATGAAAGTAATCGTTCAAAAGTTTACCGTATTGCAGATCGATATGGTATAAGTTGATAGTCGTCAGGTTGGCTATTTTCACTTTTATGCTGTAGTTTTTGTGTCTTACTTATAATTAAATGCTATAAATTATTCAGCTTGAATTCAGTTGCGAAATTCTGGAGTCTTAGCTAGTTCAAATTGAATAAAAAGAAGGGTTTTAGTTTTGCTGGGGGATACAATTATAGGAGTCAGTAGTACAAAATATTTCCACCTGCAAATAGGTGTTTTGGCGAAGGTATAGTAAAATGCCGGAATTCAAGACTTTAATCTACAAACTGCAGGCGATATTCGAACCGGTTTCAAAGAATAGGAATTCTTCAGAAAAGGAAATTGTAGCATTGGAATTATATGAAATTATATCCCATATTAAGAGGTATTTTAGGGGACACAACTGGCGGCTCGCACAATACAACGCCCTTGGTAGATAAGCGGTGTTGATAATTACTTACAAACCTGCCTTAACGCTAGATAACTCGAACATTTTTCTGCTTTATCGCACGGAGAAGCTTCGGCAATGTTTGTTTCCTAATGTGACATCTTGCTGACAAGGCTACTCAAATATTGACGAAAAGAATCGCTAAGATTTTAGGAGAATCTTATCGGATTCCCGCTGTACAAACCAAAGCGAATGAAAAGCCTTTTATCAAATTTTGTGTTATCAAATTTAGATTTGCTTTCGCTGGCTTTATTTGAATTTTATGACTTAATTTTTGCGGCCAACACTATAACTTACTGTAAGCTTACTAATATGTAAGATAATGAAATTCTAGGCAAACCAAGGAGGGCATTTCTTGTCAAGACTGATTGTGATACACATTCTAAATTAAGCAAAACTTCTTCAATATATACTTGTCAGAGACAAAATTACCCGCTAATAAGCTTCAGCCAAAGATGTCAGTGACTTTGGCCAGTTTGGTTCTGATTTGATTAAGACATACGCATGTACAAAATGTCTAGATTGGTTTTAAATCAGTTACTGCCAAGGACAATGTCTCACGCTTTAGGTACGAGGCATCATTTTTCATTGATGGTAACTTATTTCTGGCCCTTTTGAAGAAATTATCAGTGTACTTCAAGGGGGACTTCCGCCCTTACATCGCACAGAAAACGAAATTTATTAATAATAAACTCTTAACACAAGTCACTATCTTATTCAGAAAATCTGCGGTTCATCTCAACCCTTTGCACCACGTCTACGGATTAAGAAACAAAATTTGCCAAGCTTGAAGATAACCGTCGAACTTTAATTCTTCTAAACCAGTTGCTAATAACTCACAAGGTTTGCATCAAATTATTTAAGTTTGGGGTGTAATTAAATATTCAAATCAAATTTTTTTTCAAGCCAAGGCTTCGATTGCGGTCACCGCTAACAAAGCTGTTTCTATATATAAATGTGTGTACGTGTATATAAAAGTATACCTACTTAGGGGTTATTTTTATACGTTTATTTAAGTTATATATATATATTTATCATAGGACTATAGTTACACGTTTTTAGGGAAAGATTCACTGAGATTTATTTCGAAGTTAATGAGGCCTAAGTAGCTGTTAGCTAAAAATTGTCGGTCGTTTTTTTTTTTTTTTTCCCTCTTTTTTGTTATTATTATTTCAAAGGGAAAAAGGTTGACTCTATAACTTCGACAGAAACAACTTGACGTGTTTAATATACAAAAAATAGAAAATCTTTGGACTATAATGAAATGTAGTTAAAGTTACATCTAGTTTACATGACGTTTTTTTTTCGTGTGTGTGTGTTTGTGAATTCTTAATTGAACTCTTTAGCACTACTTTTGCTGAACTCTTCGTTACTGCTAGTGTCAGAAATGTAAGTTGCAAGACTTAAGTTTTGTATACTACAAGGATCCTCTCTCAAGAACGTGAAAAAAGCGATCTTGTAAAAGTGACATTTGATTTCAATTTCCCTTTAAGAATCGTTCAGGACGAAGCGGGCGTTTCAACCTTAATTTATCTTTCTAGATTCAAATTTTTATCAGTTATTCTTTCTTAGATATATCAGAGGCATTGATCATTATAGACGTAAGTAAATGCAGATTTTTTTGAGAACCCACAGCTGCCCAAGCAAAGTGATGTTATTCCATCTCAAACAGCCATACCCCACCCATTAATATCAAAAAGTTCATGACTAACGGCTACCATCCATAAGATAAGCAAATATCCTATCTATTGGTATTGAGCTCCTCATTGGCCCACCAAGATACTCGAATAAATTAATAATATCTTAAGAGTTTTAAACATGTCATAAAGATTGGCGATATTATTATTTTGGGGGGAAGTAAAAGAATATCCTGAAGTCTAATTTTTGCTATTTCCCCTATCAAGTTTGCCAAGCCCTCAGGCAAGCTGAGTTGTTAGTGAAACGAAGAGACCTTAACTAATTAAGAGAGTATTTTGGAACTGCATTACTAGTGGTTTCATAATAAGTTTCGAGTTATTATCAATGTAAAGAACAAAAGAAGAGAAATTACCGATGGCTGAGAAGATAGGAAATAGAGCCGAGGCAGTGGATTTTCTCATCTAATGAGCAAAAAGTCAAAAAGTGCCCCGAAGACTAGTTAGTTTCTTTGGACGTATTCAGTAAAAAAGCACCCCTTTTGACCAGGGTGATCACAGAATTGGTCAAGCGCTCGATTTGTAATCATTTGCTTAAAGCCACAAACAAATATTTTTGGTGCTGTTATGTTCTCGCATGAGGGCCGCCCAGGAAACCAAAGACAAACTGGGTCTAATAGATGAGCTCCTTAACAAAACTTTGGTCCAATTACCGTGGAGATGCACGGCTCTGATCTCGGCCTACAATGCGGGCAACACTCTTCGTAACACACTGAAACCTTCCTTTCCATTCTATAGCATTAGCAGTTGAAGTTTCCATGGAAGACACCTGGACCGTTAAGCTCTTTTCCTTAGCCAGTGGCCTACATGGAGTAGTTTTTACCTAGGAAGGCATCAATGAAGACGCTTTTTCCTTTTCATATTATCTCTGTTCCATGATATATTGTTTATATACACTTTGTTTGCAGATAGGTAATTTTTCAGCACGTGTAAGATGGAGCAGGGGGAAGATAACATTTAGAGTTTATAGAATTTAAGAGGAATGATAGAATACTCCCTGACATCGGAATCTAAGAAAAGACGCTTGGGAAAAATCAAGAACTACACGGGACAAAACCGGGAGTAGAAACAAACCAGTGGTGTTAGCCGTTTGAGGTAGCCAACTAATTGTGACCTAAGATATTGAAGCTCCCGAGGCGAGCGAGCCCTTGGTGTTTACACCTAAATCTCTCATTATACTAGCATATAATTTAAAAAATCAAATCCTAGACAGTCTACACTTTCGCGCTAAAACAGCAGGGGAAGTCAACAAATGTCTACAGGTTCCGCTGCTAGAACTTACAGAGAGTGTAAAGCCCTCAAATTTTAATGCTGGTTCTCTTCTTTTGAAAAAGTAAATTGATGTGTTTTGGTTGGACTGGAATTGATTCCTTTGAAACTTCCATTATTTAGCTAGAAATCTGCTGATGGCGAGTAGGTCATTTCCAGAGAGGAGATTAAACTCTCTGTGTGTGCGGTAATAAACTTGATTACAACAGAAATATAACTAAATAAGCTCTTATACACTTTGTTTCCCGTTTTACACCGTTAATAAAACTCATTTTGAAAGAAAACAAAACCTCGAAAATAACATGAGCAATTGGTTTATAAAACGTTCTTTTTCTTTGTGCCTGTTCAAGAAATTTTAATTTACGAAACATTCTTCTTTTTTGTCACTTTTTTTCATTCTTTTTCTGTGTTTTTCCTCCGAGTTACTTTCTGTTTTTTCCCTCTCTTTTGGTATCTAATTCGTCGTCGAACTTTATGCCTAAGAATATCCACACTCGGATACTTTATTTACAAGCCGCTAAAACAACAGCTTTGTGTAGTTCAGCTTTGATCACTCCAACGAGACTAAATCAGCCAAACCATTACTCTCTGAATGATTTGATTGAACTCAAGATAATGAGTCTTTAAGATCGTATTGAAATGTAAATTTAATTTTCTTCTACTTGATTGAACTGTCCAGTACGTTAGGAATACTTAGATCGACTTTTGGAAAATATGAACAAGAAATGAAATCACGACAACGAGGCAATATACTGGGACGGTATAAATTAACAACTATTTCAACGGTATTTCAGGATTCTTGAATTAGTAAAATAAGTAGAAAAAGAGCGAGGTTAGTTTTTGCAAACTTTTGTCTAAAGTTGGCTCAATGCATCAAATAATCAGCTCAAAAATTCACCAACAAAGTTTGTTTTTTTTTGTCCCAAAACGAGGAGATTTAGTGAATGTTTCCCCCATCTTATCAAGTTGTTGTTTTGTTTTTCATGCTTTGGGTCTCCATCGATCGTCGAGATTGCATTAAGACTAAAACACGGGACTCCAATTAAAAAATAATGGTAGGAACTTCATGTAAATATTCGTTAAACACACATATTGTTGAGACACGCGTCGATCACGCGTGGGGCAAAGCAGGTGATGTTGTCTCAGTTCACCATCCCTCTCAATCAGCCTCAGTCCGAAAACGCTTTGTAAAAGCCAAATCTTCTTTTCCAAACCCCATCTTACATCCATCCAGTTCCCTCGTAACTTTTCTACGCGATTAACTTCTTCTAACCACCTCAAAAGTTAACTCAACCAACTTATGGAAAAGCTCAATTTTTACCTTCAAAAAGAGAAGGAAAAACCGAAAAAAATGAGGAGTATTTGCTTTTAATTAGCAAGAGGCGCAAGTACTTTTATTAAGAAACTGGTGGCCCATAATAATTAAAGGATTTTCTAATGGAAACTGTTAGAATACTTCTTATTGAGTCGGGTATCTAATTATTTTTGATTGATTTTGGGCGCTAACGCTTTTGTGCCAGCAGATCCACCGCAGAGAGGCATCTTGTTTACATCAGATTGTAAGTTTGATTCTCCTTAATTTAACTCTCTTAAACAAATGAAAAAAGAGTTTTTTAATGTAGGATTTCAACAAATGAAGCGAGGTTTTTGGCGTGGATGGTTTATTTGTGAGCTTGGGCACGCAGGTTGGTTAAAGAAAATTGTTGTCTCGGCAAAATAGAAAGTTGGAAATCGAGAGGTGGAAATGCATCCTGTCTAATGAAACGCTTTGGGGGAGGAAAACTCTCAAAAATCGATGAAGTATTTTACAACAAATAAACCCACATTCAAAGAATAATGCCTCAAAGAAGCTTATTTATTTGACTACTAATTCAAGTCATTGTACCTATACAGGCAGAACAAAATTAAGGGACAAAATCAGTAAAGTTTTACCGAAGCTTCGAGATACGAGTATCCCCACAGAGTTCACAATTTCCGTATCTGTTATATGAGTATTTTTTCCTAAAAATAGTAAAGCTCTATATTGTATTCTCGGGGGAATAAATCTTTTAGAGAATTGTGAGGTCGTTTTCAGAGAGATGTCAACTTCTAAGTAGTCTTCACAACTGTTCCTATATTATAGCTATCATTCTATACAGACGTCCAAATATGCATCTCGTAATGGAGTAGTATATATAAAACAAGAGGGTCTGTCAGACTCATCAATTGATGTGCAATGATAGGATGGTGAAATCTCGGCCTCGCGAAGCGTGTTTGGACATGCGCAGAGAAGGATTACCGCAGGTGCGTTTATAGGCTGGTCAGTCATTATATTCGGACAGCATTGCGTTCAATGAGGTGTGAAGGGGCACGATGAAAAATGTTTGATTTATTACAAAGACTTATTTAGATTTACGTAGCTATTGTTCACAACCTGATCATTGTCAACGACAAACATAGACCGGGAATATAAAGCACTCAGATTCATTACACCCTCATAACTGAGGCCTGCCGTCAATGCGTAAAGATCTAGGAGTAAAAAAAAATATATAATAATAATAAAATAATATAATATAGAATAAACAAATAGGCACCGATGGAAAAGTGGATGTCGGAGAGTCCACCTTCTCTCAGCATCAGCCAAGAGGTTCTTCGCAGTGTCTTGTACGGAAAATGGTGTAACGTGTTTGGCGGTCAGAAAGAGCTCACTTTCAAATCGAATTTTCTCGATAAGACGGAGTACCCGTCTGATGAAGGTAAGCGTTTTGCTCGCTGCACATTATTTGTCCATTAGCTACAAAAATCGTGATTAGTTACTTATCAGTCGTGTTTCAACTACCATCCTTCTTCGATCATGTTAAGACGACATCTTGTGAGCTCTACGAGTTTTTGTCAGCAAGGTGAAACTATGTGTTCTACGTGCGCGACAATAGAGCAGGGACTCCGATAGAAGTGATGTATCCTGGCTTTGAGAGCATATTTTGCGGCCTGCCAAGGAATTTTCGAGGAATTTTTTTCTACGGAATTTAACTAAAGCGCAGCCATTAACAATTTACAAGGACAAGAAGTGCGTGTCTCGGATTGAGTGTTTTCATTTTATGAGGTAATCAACCCGCATTCCAAATCATCTAATGACTAGATTTTTTAAACGTTACTTTTCCAAATACACAAATGTCGCGCCAGATAGATTTTCCCGATATATGAAAAGTAAAAGACATGGGCCAGACCAAAACTTCCATCAAAATGATAGATTATTTAGGCTCTCTTTTACCACAATCTCCAGTGTAACTATTTTGAATATTGTTTTTTATCTTCTCTTAAATTACGAGCCAGAATCCTTTGTTAAATGTGTTAGATGTACACACCTTGATTTCATGTTAAGCGAGGTGATTTTCCTACAAAATATCGTTCGAATGAAATAACCATATTCTACTGTAATTTTATTCTCGTGTTGTGCCTCGTAGGGCATACTTTCCACACTCTTTTTTCTCTTCTTCATATAAAATGTTTTTGGCGCCAAACTAGACACCTCGCGTTAATTTCCGTATTGTACTTTTACGTCGAGCGTGCTCATTAGTCCAAAATACGGCGAACAAACACCATTTTGAAAATTCTTAGTCAAAAACACTTCCTTACCCCAATTGTAATTTCACATAGATAATAAGTTTTAAATACCCAATTTTCAAAAACAGGTGTAAAACCTTATAAATATGCATAGTTTGGTTGAGAATTCTTTGAAAAAGAATTAGTTTTATCCGAATCTAGCTCAGATCTCGTAAAGCGAACTCCGGCCTAGCATTTTTTCCAGCTGAATAAAAACGTCTTAATATCTATGGAGAGTCTTGGTTGGAAATTAAAAGCAAATGGCAATGTTGTCTTTGTTCTTGTTGATTACATAGTTCTTGAACACACAAGGAAGGAAATAAGGTTCGGCCAGGTTTAACAGTGACATCAATCCAAAACTAAATGCGTAATCACAAATAATTCCTTCTATCTGCGCTGGCTGAAAGATTAGCAAGTACGAAGTATTTTTACTCATTAATTAATGTTGTTGAAGAAAGTTGACACAGACCACCTTCAATAAATTAGAAAAAAAAGCAGTTTTGCTTACTGCGACGAAAATAATACGACTCCGTGTTGGTTAGTCATAGTGATATTTAATAGAAATTCTCTTCTTAAGCACACGCCCACCTCAAACAAACGACGATGCTTACTTAATTGTCCTTTAGTTCTTATAAACTAGTAAAACACTACTCCGAATTGTTAGAGGAATTTTTAACCACCCCGCTCCTGGTCGGCCGCTGTTTTTACTTTGGTTTCTTGAGTTTTATTCAGCGCTTTTTTCTGCATGTGTTTAACATATTTGGTGTTTGTAAATAGAAACGATAACGATGTGGACTCGAACTGTGTCCTCATACAGGGCCAAGCAATAAGAATCACAACTGCATATCCGTACTTACATTATCTAAACTTCCGTAACCCGCTTCAAATTTACTCGAATGCCCCTATTCCTATAAACACAATCAACTCTGATCACTATAAACAGATAAAACCGGTCATTCTCAATTGTGTCTTAATTTAGCACTTTGGAATACACGTTACTTTTGCAGGTGAAAATGTCGGAGCTCCCTTTTTTCGTGCGGTTCTCCTCTCAAATCCCACTCAAGCTACACTACGCCTGTGAACTAGAGTTTCAAAAACAAGATAACAGTTTCACTAGCAGGTTTTTAAGTTCACGGCTAATTTAACCAACTGGTTTTTTTAAAGGGTTTTCCACAAGCCTTGTGAATAAAATACTATGAATTATTGATCAGCGCTCCGTGTTTTTTCGTGTTTATAGCCGGCACGAGTTCAGTCCATCTTTGATTTATTGTTATGGCAGTTAGCCCGAGGTTTGAGGTTTATCAAAGCTTTGAATAAATTTAAGATTATTGAGTGTTTTAAACAATTTAAGGTGCAAAGGAAAAAATATAAAAATAACGAAATAAAGAAAGAATCCAATAAAAAGCACTAACGTTACTATTGCACGATGCTAGGTCTAGATGGTTTAGCATATTCCTAAGTACGGCCATCTTTACGAGTTCATTCCTTCAAAGCGCTCTTACCACAAGGCAGATCTTTCACAAAAAAACTAACTTGCTCTCTTTCATTAAACACGCAGAATCCGAGACGTCTTATCCAGAGAATCTAGAAGGACTTAACTCTCCAACAATGCTTTCGGTACTTAATAGCGAGAACACTAAGCCGAAACAGTTCTGCCTGAACAGCGATTCTTACTGTATGGCATTCGTGTCTCTACCTGAACAAGTTACTATCGCTCCGTCTTCGATCCCGGGCGTTCAACTTGGTGTTTTTAGTACTTGTTGGATCAAAGAAGGAACACAAATGGGACCGTACACTGGTCAGATTGTCAAACCCGAGGAAGTAAATTACGAAATTGATAATAACCTGATGTGGGAGGTAAGTGAGTTTGTTATTTCAAAATTAAGACACTTTTTCTCTTGCAATTAATGTTCTTTCTGTTTATATTTAAGCGTTAGCAGGACGGATCCAGCGATAGTTCATTTTTTTATCTTTAACGTACCATGACTTTCAAATCAAAGGCATGTTGTTCACAAAAACGACAATGTCTTAATATAATTGAAGATATACAGATATTCAGAACAGCAAACTCCAAGCTGTGAATACTGCCAAACTATAACATTTCGGGAGCGAGGTGAAATCATTGAATATTAGATTCCACGAAGATATCTAGATAAAGAGAGTATTAAGAGAATTCAGTTTGTTAACTGTTGACATGACCAATATTCTCAATCTTTGTTAAAAAAACACCGAATTCTGAATTCGCGATTCGTTTACTAACTCCACGCACAAACATATCAAAATTAAGATAAATTATAATTTCTTTATGAAATGTTTTTTTTTTCGGGGAAAAAGAAGAGATAAAGATGGTTTTATGGGTGGAGAATGACTAGAAAGAGCTTTAATTTTGATTGATTTTGACTCGTATTTTCTATCCTAACTATTGTTATGTCTCAAGATATTGAGTGCAATTTTTCAATCTGTGTCAAAGATCGATTGCACAAACTCGCATGCGACGTGAAAATCCACACTGATATGTGCTTGACGGAAACCATCGCAGAAGCTCGTGAAATGATGGCTATTACTTCTTGTTTATAACACGTTATTGTGTTATAAACTTCACAGAAAACGCCGTTAAAAGTTTCGTTGAATATCGATTCTGTTACGAGTTTTCAGTGCAAGACTCTGATCTCTCCTCGATGTTATCCTGCCTTATGGCAAATACTCAGTGAAAATCATAGTTTAATCATGATGTATTCCGATTAAATTTATAGTAGTTTTTTGAGCCTTTCGGTTTAACTAGTGGGGAAATTCCGAGTAGCTAGAATCGAGTCTATTGGAATTCTACCCTTGCATTAACCATTAAACAATCTGGTAAACAGAAAAAAAATCCTGTTCATTGTGTAACCCTTTAAAATACAGAAAAAGAATAAAATATCTAAAACCAAATCCATTTTTTTGTGCTATAGGTCTTGAATGAAGATGGTACGATTAGTCATTTTCTCGATGCAAAAGACGAAAACCCACGCAACTGGATGGGCTTTGTTAACTGCGCTCGCAACGAACAAGAACAGAACTTAGAGGTCTTCCAATATGGCGGGAATATTTACTACAGAGCTATCAAAGACGTCCCACCGGACCAAGAGCTTTTAGTATGGTACGGAGGAACCTATATGCAGTTCCTAGGCATTCCTGGAATTCCACCCGTTAACGATTATTCAAGACGAAGGCGCAAGAGTCAGCCGGATCTTACGTCTACTCTTTCTCGTAAGTACTTTCCTTCAACGGTTCATGTGAGGCTTAATTTATCTCACACATCTTGAAGCCGGCGCCGGCTTCCTAGGGATTTCTATTAACAAAGATTGCTTTCTGCGCTAGGTAGGCTCTTAAGGTTAATGTACAGGAATACATGTCTTCCGTTTTACTTTATTCAAGAACAGTTTTTACTCATCTGAAGAGGCGTGTTTCTCTTCCTGCGCGGTTCGATTTCGCTTTGAAATTTTCGTCTTGTAACTAGCTTTTTCATTTACGAGTGTATCATTTGATATTTAAGGTAGATTTTACAGCTCTAACCACTAGAGAGTGATGGCAAACAGGTCCTTTACTTGTCTTGTAATGTACCAGAAATTATGACATCCATTATACGACTCTATTTTGCTGTCTGATGTTATCGGGATTGTAAGACAACGTGAAAATCCCCTCACTAACAAATGAATTAATCCAAACGAAACCCTTAAAAACGTAAACCCGTAAAACGACTTACAAATATCTAGGAGCCTAGTTAATACACACCAAAGCATTAAACAACTTGCCTGTAATTAAGAAACGGAGACATAAACTTCTCTACACAAGTGGTCAAATTACGATTTTTTAAATCGCCTGAAAAGCTAGAATTACCGAGGACATAAAAGCGCTGGACTAAATCAAGTAGGAAAGACAATTATTATAATACTTTCTTTAAGCAAACTCCTTCAAAATTGTCCAATTACATCGCCAACGCAGGAGAAAACAATGGTTGAAGCTGTTTAAGTTTTTGGAGAATTGCATCAAAATACTTTAGACTTAAAAACTAACTGTAGACTTATAGTTTTGCTTCGATTCGCCTGAGTTGAGTGGAGTCTGTTTTAAACGCTCTGTGATTCATTGATTGCGAGATGCTATCTGAAATAGTAATTCATTCAAAACAGTCTACTCAGTGTTTAGTTTAATCACCACACCGAGAAAAACCCAAGCCAGGATTATATTCGCTTAGATTTCCACGACTTGCCAATCCTTTCATTCACGCTTTGGAAAAAAAACAGTCAATTAATTGTGGCGTGTTCATATTACTTAACGTCAAAAAAGAAAGAAAGAGGAAGAAGACACAAAAAGAAAAAATTAAGAAAAGAAAGCGCGATAATAATCGAATTGTTATTCTGATTTCGTACTAAGCCGTTTTGGTTCCGAATTTTTAAGCGCGCGAAAACCGGTTCGCGATTAATTTATATTCAAGGTTTCTGTGTTATATTTTTCGCTTTGAAAGGAACGAAAAAACATCTGGGAGCCAACGTTTAATTTAGCCTTCTTCCAAGGAAATCAATTAACGAAGTAAGAAATAAATTAATCATGCTAAACTATAATGATTTGTAAACGCTTCATGTTCGGTATGTTTAACTGATATTAATTAGGAAGGAGTTTATTTAAACTCAGCCAAGCTCAAAGGAAAGGACATTGGCAAACATTAAATGTACAAAATGTTTATTAAAGATCTCTGATTCTTCAGAAACACAAAAAAAGAAGAAATAATCGATGGTGACGCTTTGAGACTCTTAGTTTTTAGCCAGATTTTGCTTGATTGCCAGATTTTTGAAACGCAGGAGTTTTTCTCTTTGGAAAATGTCTTGAAAAGTAGTGAAGGTCGATGTAGGCAGGTGAAAACTACCTGTTTTATGGCTCCCTTTGTCGAAAGATAAAATCACTCTGGTTTTTTTATGAAATACAATCTTCACTGGATAGCCAACTACTTATGCTTATGTTAATCAAATGTTATAAGATTGAAGACTATGTTAAAAACTTTCGCAATTATCATTAATGAGTATATTAGGAACAAGCCAAGGCATCTCATTTTGTGATTTAGATAATATAAGCTCACTTTGTCTGTTGCATCAAACTAGGTAGTAAATAACCAAGGTATTTATGTTTACGAATGTTTTTCACAACCCGTCACTAATTACATAGAACTAAGATCCGGACTTGGTTTATTTGAGAACATAAAATAGTCTCAAGAATATTTGGCACTAATGAAAGTCTTAATAACACTAACATGGGTTTTACTAGTTTATTTTTTTAAGGTACCGGTTCTAATTCAAATATTTCTGAACACTCAGTCTGTTTTATCATAGATTCATGGACTGCTAGTTCTATGTTATCTAATTACGTGCGAAGATAGAAGTACAAGCTATGGCAATTTAAGAACTGTAGTTAATTATAATTTTTATTCAACTCTCTAACCACCTGTATCCCGATTCATCTTTACTGTTTTACGAGGTTAATTGGAAGAGACCGAGGTGTATTCATCATATTATTCGCCTTCGTATCAGCTATCAGAATGTGACTTGTCAAAGAGATTGTGTAAACGGCTTTTCTGCTAATAAAAATCCATTTTGGAGAGCACAGAAGCGCATCAGAGCTAGAGAACGGCGTCAAATACCTTTGATGACATTGGTTAAAATTATAAACCAATTCTGCTTTGATCAAAACTGATCGGTCGGCAAAAAAATCACTTAAGAGTCTACGAATAAACAGATCAATGAAAGGCATAGTCGCCGGTACTCTAACAGATGTTAGAACGGTCCCTAAGTGACCTTAAAGCCGGTAGACGACAAACCGACCAATCTCTATCTTTGCCCAGCTCTCTCTGTCTCGTTCTTCATGTATATGAATAGCACAGTAGTTTATTATGCCCAAGACAATACCAAATTTAAAAATATTGTCATACATTTTATATCTATTAGAGGAAATGGTGAGATGGTAATACAGCCCTATAAAGGGATACGCTTTCTTCAATACCAGCTAGTCTTCAAGTTATCTGAACCTGCTTCTCTGACCTCGGCTCTATTCGAACCTTAAGTCTTGAAATGAGTAATTATCAGCTAGATAAAAATTACCAATTTTGAAGCTAATCCTATCCTTAAAAAGTAATTCGGAAGTATACAAAGCAAAAAAAGAAGTAATCAGTTTGAAATATTTGTTATTTTAAGAATGGACTAACAAGATTGGATTCGCTTTTAATATTGTTTTTCCATCCTTAAGTCGTGTTAAATCACCTGTTTTAGCTGCATTAAAGGAAATCAGAATCTTCGGAGATACAGGCTGTTTGTTTATATGTAATGCCCTGTATTTTGTACTTCCATTGAATTCAATCGGCAGTGTCCGAGTTAAAATATTTTCACTTATCAATCCGAAAGAGCATGCATTGTTGTGGTTAATGTAGTTTTCCTCGCATAATCTCCGATCCCTAGATGTACATTCAAATAGATTTTTCGATTTCTCGGCCCCCGGTGAAGATGTACAAAAGGGAAAATTGGAATCAATCCATTTCCTAATAGATTGAATTTCATCCTAAATCAAGCACTCTAATCCACCAGGTGAACTCCATGTTAAAGTAAACTTCTTTAGATTTTTTGTGTACAATGAGGAGTTATTTTACTTAAAAAGCATAGATAAAAAACGACTAAGTAAAAAGACAATTGAAAATACAAACCCTGTTGTTTTAAATAGATAATTCTAGAGACCAAGTGTCGTGTACATTAAGTAAAGAAAAAAGAAAGAAAGAAAAAAGAAAATATTTTCGGTATACATTTCAGAAAATGGAAAAAAAAAGAAAAGAAAACGAAACGAAGCGAAAGAAAAAGAGCAAATGGATGGATGGGTCGTTGATCCTACATGCGGATTATCAGAAAGCTGGTTTTTCCCCTCGGAAACTCGAAGCGTTCTGGGGGCACTTCATTCCTAATCTTTCATAAATTCGAGGCTAAGCAGCCTTCAAAGGTAGAGTTCCCGTTTCCCGCTCATGTCGCGAACGTATTTCGTTTTACATATAACAACCGTTGAATCTGTTTCCGCGCATTTCCGAACATAATGACCTCTTCCAAATGGGAAGACTACCACACAACTCTGTCCAAGTCACACGTCTCAATGAGTAAATTAAAAAGCATTCATTGTGTTATAATGTACTCGGGGGCGTAAACATTACCAAATCCAAAGGAAATAGTCACAAACACGCCACTCGGGCTCAAGGCTGTTTTTCTTTAAGTTGATTAAAAGAAAATACAGAGCATTTGTTTGTATAAGCTATATACCGACGAAACCACACTACGAGTATTAACAACTCATTCAATTTTGATTTCCTTAGCAGAGGCCGAACCTGTGTGCAAGTTTACACAAGAACATAAATCAGCAGCAGTTCCTGGGAGACTCAAGTGTACACTTTGTAGAAGAGGTTTCAATTCCCGAAGCAATCTGCGGTCGCACATGCGTATTCATACTTTAGAAAAGCCATTTCAGTGCAAGTATTGTAAGAAGTCTTTTTCGCAGTCGTCTACGCTTCGGAACCACACGAGATTACATACGGGAGAAAAGCCTTATAAATGTACTGTTTGTCATTATGCATATTCACAACTTGCCGGGTTACGAGCACATCAGAAGTCTGCCCGACACAGACCGACGAAAAGACTCGATCAGGAACGCTCTACAAGTGAAAACTACGTAGAAAGAACGAGGCATTCCCTGGAAATGGATTCTTCATTGATGGAATGATTTTATATTTTGAATGTCTTAGCATTTACGTAAACACGTATTAGGAATTGAAATTAAAAAAGCAAAATCACAAGCATAATAGATCATGCGAATAATATGATTAAGCGCAATCTTCCGGACAACCTGTTTTCTTCTGATATTAAAAGAAATAGAAAAAGAAAAAGAAAGAAGAAAAGAATGAAAGTGAGAAAAAACGAGAACTGAAAAGAAAACGTGAAAATATCAATGGATGGAAAAAAACAAAAAGAAAAAAAAAAACCGAATCGAATGGAAACTTTTTTCTCACTTGAAAAACAGCTATTAAATCAAAACACACAAAAAGGCATTTTGCTTTTTGTAAATATTATTGTAAATATTTTATACATTTTGACAACTAGTTTTACCACAAAAATAAAACGCTCGAAATTTTACACTTGGGATTTGGGTTTTCCTTACTTCTCAACCAGACCGAACCGAGACAAACCACAACCAATTCTTTCGAAACAATTGCGTCTTAAAAAGACATTAAGAACGAATAATATATTTCTCCACATTTCTTTTAGTGCGAGTGTAATTTTCTTTGTTCCTTGCTCTCAGTAAGTGACATATCACCTCTGAAAGCCCACCAAACTTGGTTAAACATAATCTCGCTCTCAATTCTAATTAAGCTTTCTAAATTTGACAGTTAAAGCTATATACCCCCAAAAGTCCGGGCTGACTTTAGATGATGTCATGTGTGTATTGATAGAAAATAATTACGAGTCAAACCCAAGTGAACACTATTAAGAGTGTACTGTCAATCTCGGGGGGTGTCCGCTGAAATATATAACAAACTCTTGACAGAGGTTTTGCATTTATTCTTTTATGGTTAATCTGAACTTTCACTTTTCACTTAACGTAAAAGGCCGGCAGGTGGTAGAAGACGACACGTGCGGAGTGGGAGCTCCCGTGACTGGAAGTATACAATAAATTGTATTTCTATCACTTTTTTTCATATTTACCTTGCGATATCCTTATCGCTTGAGAGACGTTAGTCAGTTGATAGGCAATTGGCATGAATCGCACAAAACCCGCGCGCTACCCGTAACCACCTTCATTTACTCCACGACAAACAGCCTTTTACGATATACGATTTGGTTTGATTTCAGAGATATCTCTAGAATTTGACAGATTGTAAAAAATATCCATCAGCGCATAGCAATCTTGTGCCCTTTTCTTCCATCTCTTTAAGAACGCTCCTTGTACGATCAATACTCGCCAAACTAAAGGCATCACATGACAAAGATAAGCAAACTTGATGTGATTTCCAAAGTCCATTAATACATTTCGTTTGAAATCAATCGTTGAATGCAATACCGTCTTAAGACGGAAACCACATCCTACTTATCTGGTACAAGGGCCAGTACCGCTAGCATTAACAACTTTGTTAAAACCTTCCGAACCTATAACAACCCGAGATGGAAGGTTCCTGTTTTAACGGGAGTTCAATAATAGATTTGCTTCGGGCCAGATGCGTCGGCTGAACCTGTTTAATCGCCAGTAAATTAGAGGAAAAACAGTCAAAAAAACCTGATTCACAACTAATTGATAAATGTGGGTTATCAAGAGCTTTAGGGCTCTTTTTTGGTGTGTGTGTGGTGTGTGTGTGTGTGTGTGTGTGGTGTGTGTGTGTGTGTAAAAAAGGCTGCATCCGTTTCGGTATTAATTATTCTTGTTTTATAAAGCACTCATTTTTTAAAATCGTTTTTAAGGGTACTACAAAATGGGGAGGCATCTATTACCATGCTGGTCGTTAGTCAATCAAAAACTAGCATTAATGTAGTGTTTGGTTTTGTAGTGACGTCTACAGAAGCTGCTTACAGGAGATAATATTTCTCTGTCAAGTGCAATTCATTAGTTCAGCTCGTAATGAGCAACATTACCCCCTGAAAACTAACAATAGATCCCTTTTTCCTC
The DNA here is from genome assembly GCA_011800005.2 of Stichodactyla mertensii. Classification (NCBI taxonomy): domain Eukaryota; kingdom Metazoa; phylum Cnidaria; class Anthozoa; order Actiniaria; family Stichodactylidae; genus Stichodactyla; species Stichodactyla mertensii. The sequence continues at coordinate 19,500 of JAAAQI020181777.1, forward strand.
TCATAGATGATCTATATACACTAACAATGAACTTTCTTCGCTTCGATTTCTTGTGATTTTGAGTCCCCTCACTTAATTTATTAGTCCAAAAAGAGCGGAAAAACTTAGGGATGCGCAAAACTTTTTAATTTTAAACTTTACATCAGTTTTGATTTCGAATTAAAATTGCGCACAAAAAAATCAAACACTTGAAGGATTTAAAGTTTTGATCAGTGATTTTGAAAGGGAACGAAAATCACTGGATTAAAACTTTTGTTTTCCAAATACTTTTCCCTTCACGTGAACGGATTTTTTAAGCTTTAAATCTTAATCGTGAAGTAGGCTTGAAAAACAACTTTTAAATTCACAAAAATGATTAAAAGTAATAATGTAAAATCGAAAGAAAGAAAAAAAGAGGCTACTTTTCACTAGCTTCGAAATTTTCCTCTTAAAAAATATCTCACTTCTTCACAGTTTAAATTAGAAAGATATTTGGCGGATTTTCGACTCCATTTTGGAATTCATGTAATCAATTATGTCTTTGGAATCTCGCTTCATCTTACCAAGGCATGCTTGAGATTCTACGATATAGGACTTTGACATTCCAAGTTTTTTAAGGTCGAGAAACAAGATAAGAACGCAGAGTCTTAACAAGACACTAAAATGCTTCCGCAAGTGTCCATCTCAATATAGCGTGCCAAGGTTTTCTATTCATATCATCTCAACTTGTCAATATATATTATGTTCTAAGATCGATAAAACAGCCCTCCACGAAACCAACTTACTTACATTAATTCAAAGTTGTATAGTAATGCGTATTTCCTAAGATTAACTTAAATTGAACTTTGTTAAATCGGAAACACGATAACATGGGTTCCCTGAAAGAAAAACTTTGTTTTTACGAATTAAATTAACTTCGTCGCGCCTGAATTTTTAGCATGCGCGCGCTCCAGGGGATTTTACAGTTCTGGCAAACTCGTTTGAGTTGGCTAGCCAATGGTAATATAACACACTCCATTTATCCAGTCCTTTGTTTTGGCTTAATTCACTTTATTTACGCTTTTAGGCCTTGAGATAAATTGTCTACTTTTGTTCTAAGATTTGATGACGAAGAGAATTATAAAACCATGCACTACAATGCATTATTTTTACAAGGAGAATGTCCACATTTTAGTTTAGCGAACCGGAAGTAATTTATAAAGTTACCCCACACTAAAATGACAACAATATAACAGGAAGGAAAAACGACTAAATGAAAAATGAAAAATTTAGAAGTAAAATAATCAAGATTTTTGATCAGTTTACAAAATATACTGAATTTTGCCAGGCGTGTTTGATGACGAGATGGCTGGGTGACGCATGATACTAGGGCGTCAACGATTTCAAATCATATTAATAAAGTACGTACAGCAAGAAAACTGAGAGTTTCTGAGCCATAAAATATGACTTTTTGCGGTGCAAAAGTATTACGAATTGCTCACAAAAGCATTAAAGAGTAATTTAACTAAAATATATTTGTTTTTGAAGTTCAACACTGCTACTGAAAAAGGAATAGAAATAATTGACAAAAGCGTTATACAGACTGATGGCCGACAAATACTTCACTCTGTCTTATAACATTTGATTTAAAAGTATGACACACAAGGGACGCGGGTAATTAAATGTGAAGAGCAGATGACGAAGTGTAAGTTATGACATTTCAAGAAAAACATTTTATTAAACCGAGACTTTAATGAAAAAATTCTTTGTGCTTGTGAAGGGAAGGGCTTAAAAAGTTTAATCAAAATTCTTTCCCTAGTGCAATGGCTAAGGAAGGAAGAGCGTAAAAAATGCCGCGGCGTATTCAGTGTTAAATGAAATTAATTTCTTTGGGGTAAAATAGATTTTGCTGCCTTGAGCACCCGTGTTTTTGAAATATTGTTCAGCAAAATTAATTGAAAAAAACTAACGAACAAGTTGGACTCGAGTTTATTGACCAAGTGTCTTATTTCTGGCATTTTTTAGTTCTCCCTCAGTGTTTTAGCCTGTTGTTGGCATCTTTTTCGAGCCCCGAGTCAATCTATTTCAACCTTAGCGACAGTTTGAAAAAACTCGGTGTATAACAGAAACTGGTTGTCATGACAGCACTATGGAGTTTTAATTGGAAAGTCTCGGAATGGAATTTCCTACAGTTAAAATATTATGACATCAAATTTCTTAGTTTCGCTGTAAAAAATGCTCATTGTTTTATGCTTTGTTTCATTCATTCATTTATTCATTCATTTTTTGAGTACGTGACGATTTTTAACAGGCGTTCCTCGCTCGTCTCAGGCGTGTGTGCAGAAGTGATGCGCAGTAGCAAGACTAGTTCTCGTGTGATTCTACTGACATAGTTTAAGCAGAAAAACGCCGCATGAGATTTTGTTTAAAATTAACAGCTAAGTAAATATCGTGTATGGATTTGCAAGTCTAACCTCTGCTTCGCCGCCATTTTGAAAATCAATCTAACATTGTGATTGGCCACCAAGATTGCTTACTTCCAAATATGGCTACCAAAAAGCTGTCAAAAGAGAGTTTTAAAACTTTTTTTATTTTTACTTTATGGTATTCTATATATTTTCTAATAAAAATCCCTGTGAAACTTAGTTTTTGTTTTGTGTAATGAGCCGTACATCAAAATGGCCGCCATATTGTCAAAAGTAATTTCGCTTGGCTCTCGCCACATCACAGAGCATTAAATAATGATAACATGAAATGAACTCGAATCAAATTGTGAATAATTACTGACAACGTTTTGACCGTAATCTTGTTATAACATAAAAAGGAAAAAACAAAACAAAACAAAAACAAAACAAAACAAAACGTTGGAAAGAAATAAAAGATAGAAACGCTACTTTAATAACAGCGGTAAATTAATTTTAAAAAATGAAGGAAAAATTACTAATAACGCCGATAGAAGACAACGTTTGGCTACATTTCGTACTTCATTGTAATTGGACAAGATTATTTTCTTCATCCCTCATTCTGGTTGAGAGCAAAATTCAATTGAATGGCGAAATAAATAGCATTTACTACAAGTGAAAAAGAAACAAGAGTCCGTCCTCATCAGCAATAGACCTTTTTCGAATTCGCCGAATACCTCTGTGTTTCTTGCTTAAGCCTGGTTCTCACTGGCGACGCAAGCATAAGCGCAAGCAACATACGCAGAGTCAGTACTGCATTTATCACCGAGGTGTGAGAAAAGACAAGCACCGCTAATGAGCAGTACCCTACTGAGTCTGCGTAT
>JAAAQI020181888.1:0-22368 GCA_011800005.2 Stichodactyla mertensii
ATTAGCATACTGGAGGAATAAACCTTTATAACTTAAAAACGCAACACTGAGATGAAGAAATATTTTACCATTCAACTTCATGTAGAATCAATACCAAAAGTATTGTCTCAGGGTTCATGTGCACTTTAAATTTCAAAATCTAATCCAACATATATTGGCCCATTAAATACAATGCATGTAATGATAAGAAAGTGTTCTAATTTTTCCCCCCTCATATAAAATCTGCTCTGTAGCACACCACCATCTTTAATTCTTGCTAATTGTGCGTTCTAATAAAATCTTCCTGAACATCTTTCAGGGCACCTGATTTACACATAACATCTAATGCGACACTAGCAAGAATCTTACATTGTTTTAAAGTCATTTTATGAGCCTCTGGTCTTCCAGATGCCACAGTGAAAGCTTTTGTGTGATTGGGTTCTGTCGTATCAATATCATAGAAAGGGTGGATGGATGGCTTGAAGTGTGATACATTACCCATGTCTGTTGAGCCAACAGCAGCCTTTTCCTGTTCACTCCTTGGTAGAAATGTTAAGCCTAGATGTTCAGCATTTTCTTGGTAGAATTTAGCTAGGATTTCATTGGTTGACAAATTTGAATATGGCTGTTCGCTCCACTCCATTTCAACTGAGCATCCTTCATGTATCAAGTGAAAAATTAGAGACAATCCATTTTAGGTTTTTGTAGGAATTAATTTTCTAAACAAGGCATTGGAGGATCCAGTATGTTTTTGAGGCAGTGCACAGATTTATGATCGAAATTCAAGTACCAAAATACAATACTATTAAAAATATTTTAATGTATATTCACCACCATTGTCTTTAAAATTTAAATTTAAATTAAAATTGACTGTAAGTAGCTCATCTCACAATGAGCAATGCGCACCCCTCCTCAGGCTCTGGATCTGCCTCTGCAAGGATCTTGTACATGCTTAATATGAGCAACTGTCAAATTTGATCCCAGAATCCTATCTAGCCATTGTATTTATGGTTTGAAGATTTTTTGCAGTTTATATATATTGATGTATCTTTAAGTGTGAACAAATCATTTTATTCAAAGGAATCACATGGTCTGAAAACATTAGGCTCAAGTGAATCAGTTCCGAAGTATCAAAAACTTTTGCTTGTTTTTGGGTACCCAAGGTTTTTGGGTCCTACTTCTTATCAAATAGACTTTTTAAGCTTTGGCGTAATGACTTTTTCCATTTCAGGCCATGTGTCAATCCCTTGAAAATAAGATCCTTTGTTTGCAGCTCATCCATACTGAGTTATCTTTTCAAGCATTACCAAGAAACAAAGAAACAATGCTCAAGGGAATGACACGTGGTCTGAAATGGGAAAATATTACACCTAGGCTAAAAACTTTATAAGACTTTATAAAACTTTATGCTCACCTGTTGCCATAGCTGCACCCTCAAAACATTTTAGCATTTTAGCCTGTAAAACTTCCATTTCACTTTCAGTAGGAGTTCTGATGTAGTACGACAATGTAGCTTCATCAGGGATAATGTTAGGCTTGACACCACCATTAGTGATCACACCATGTACTCTCCAAGCTGGTTTAAACTGTTGTCGCATCGCACTTACATTATTGTAGGCCATTACAGCAGCATCTAGTGCATTAATGCCTTCCCATGGGAACGCTGCTGCATGGGCTGCATATCCCTTATATGTTACTTTTAACCCCTTGCGTGCAAGGCATGTAGGATAGATGCAGTTGAACGGCTTGGGATGGACCATCATACAAATATCGACATCATCAAAGCAACCATTATTGATCATTATAATCTTGCCACCACCACCTTCTTCTGCTGGTGTTCCTTGGACCACTACTCTACCCAGTTCTATGTTTGCTGCCTCTAGAGCAGCCTTGAGGCCTAAAAATTGAAAGTTTTAATCTGTTAAAGGCACACTATTTCTATATGAAAATGAATATAGCTAAATAACTAGTTACTCTCTGCCAAAAATCTACATTTTCAGCTTTAAGTTATTATATTACAGAGAAATTTTGGTATAAAACCTAAAAGAACAACAGGGTTGAGTAAATAACATCATTTACTCACAATTTAAATGCTAAATAACCTGACAAATTTCTATCCCTCTCTTTTGGATGTGAAGAAAATTTTGCTTCATGGTGATTATTTGGACCGTATAGATAGGTTTAGCTAATTAGCTTCAAGTTGTTTTCAATTTTCATTGATTTTCATCCAAGTGCCCCTTTAAGTGTTTAGATATGTGTAACAAAGAAATTAACAGCAAAATCAATAAAATTCTTGTGGGGAGGAGTTCATAATTTATGGGTTGGGGAGCTACATGTATGTGTTTTGAGAGGAACTAGCAACTTTTATGAGAAGCAGAGGGGGCCATCAAAAGCATTTTAAAGGGGCCATTTAACAATTATTCCATGAAATTGAGTCGTACATGAGCTCATAGCCAATGAGGCACACAGTGCCAAGTCGGCTATTAGCCATGTACAACTCAATTTCGTGGAATAATTGTTTTATTATATCCACATCCACTGGATTGTCAGAAATGTAGAATTTAAATTATTTTCAAGTTTAAAAAATAAAATAATGTCGGCGAAATGCTCCGCCATTTTGTTTACTTCTCTACTTACAGGATATGAGCTGATATCCTAGTAGTAGAGGAACCAATCAGAGCGCACACTTGCTCACATCCAGTGGATGTGGATATAATATATGTTATACCAACTTTTATTGTATGGGAAGGTAATTTCATAAGCTCTCGTTGGCCAATTTTTGGTCCATAACTTACAGTATGGACCATCAACCTTATTTTTGTGTTTGCCTTGCTATATAATAAACATGTTATTAACCTCTCTTGCTCAGTCCATACATAAGTTATGGAACCTCATTTTTCGACTTATTTATGGCCTGTGTACTATATATAATCTTACAGACCTCACACTCAGTTAACAAAACTATATAGTCTGAACATTTGGGGGTATTCAAAAATTATTAGGTTTGTTATTGAGGGGGGGGGGGTGGTGTTCTCTCCTGACCCATGATTATGAACGCTCCATGAATTAACTTCTGCGACACAAGGACATATGGAACTCTCTACCTTGGGTGTAATGTTTTCCCATTTCAGATCACGTGTCATTCCCTTGGGTATTATTTCTTTGTTTCTTGGTAACACTTGAGAAGATAAATTAATGAGAAGATACATAATAATATGGATGAGCCTCAAAGAAAGAATCTTATTCCCGAAAGAATGACACGTGGTTTGAAATATAAACACATAAGCTTAAAACTTGCCCACCGATTGCAGCTCCAACACCAGCCTCTGCGATGAGATTATGGCCACAGCCATGTCCGATATCCGGTAAAGCATCGTACTCGCATATAAAGCACACAGATAGCTTGCTTGACTTCCCGCTAACAGCACGGAATGCCGTAGAGATACCACCAAACTGTCGAGTCACTTCAAATCCTGCCTTCTCAAGATAGTCTGTCAATACATCGTGGGCAAATTTCTCTTGAAATCCAAGCTCAGGTGTTTTCCAGATCTTTTGGTTCAATTCAAAGAGTTCTTGTTCCTTACTGTCGATGGCCTTCGAAGCTATTTGCTTTAACTTTTGAAGATCTTCGTCGTCCATTTTGATAGTCTATCCACAGGCAACCCAAAGAAGAGCATGACTTCCGGCTAAACACAGGGAGCTCAAGCTTAGACTTTGTGATTGTTTCTTCTTTTCTTTCTTCCTTCCCCGGCGTTCATTTGAGCGACCGTCACATTTAAAAACTCTTGCTATATACGTGAGGGGAGAGGAGAAGGCAGTGAGAATGGAAAGTACTGCTCCAGCAGTATCCTAAGCACAGGTCCTTATTTATCGGGGTGGGGGGCTGGCTGCCTAAACATCGTGACCCCTCCCTCCCTAAAGACAGTCATTACCTCTTTCTATGCATCATTTTGTTGGTTTCGTCGTGGATTTTTGGTGTCTCCACCCTCATTCTTGACAGCCCCGCCCTGACATAAATAATGAATGGTCCCTTATTAAACAAAGAAAAATGTAAAAGTTATTAGCCATTCCTATGTGAATACGTACAATGTCACAAGCACAGCAAGAATTAGCATATTCAGAATAGTAATTGCTCAAAACATAATAGAAAACTGACTGTGCCATTTAGCTGGCAACAGACCCCTTGTGTACATTTGCCACATCGAATCTAATCCATGCAAATTAGTGAAATCTTTTGTTTCTACTTATTATCACCATCTACATTGATTTCAGCACAGCAAAAGTTTGACGTCTGAACTGGGCCTATTAGGGTAAGCCTAGTTCACTCAAGCTACATAAGCATAACCAGTATACAGAGACTCAGTTCAGCTCTTCCTGGGCAGGCGTGAGAAAAGACAGCTGGTATCATTGTTAGTAATACCCAACTGAGTCTGCATATGTTGCTTATGCTTAAGCTTATATCTCTCACATGAACCAGGCTATAATCCCAAAGCAGTTCAATTTGGAGGACAAAACAACAGAATATTGTTTTAGAATTGAGGTCTGAAAATGTTCCAAAATTTTTTTGATTGATTTTTTATTTTATTTTATTTTTATTTAAATGATTTGGGAATTGCTGCCAGGGGTCTATATGAATTATTACTCTAACAGTTCTATAGTACTCAGATTCCCATAATGCTTTGTGAGCTTTGATGTCAATGTCTACTTCATGTTGCACATAAAAGCACAAAATTGAGATCATAATGGTTTGTCTTTACTCACATATACTCGGCACATTTCTGATTCTAGCCTCAAAAGCCTCATTTACATGCATTCTAGGTGGCATTTTGAGATTTAAAGGCTAAAAACAAAAGTGTACACTATGGTTTATGGAAAACAAAGGAGGCAGCATCCATGCAAAGTCAGTAAAACATCAGAACTGAAAAACTTGTCTTCATTGTAACTGAACACTACCACTTACTTTGCTGTAAGTTGAGAGTTTTGAATTCTATCATTTTTAGACAAGATGCAAGCTGTTTGCAGCAGTGAGAATAAGATATCTAATGAGATTTTGATCTGCATCCATTTTTGGTCATTTTATTCCATAAAAAGTGGTTGGGTGACCTCTGGACCTCTTTAGTTTGAGTTTTACTCCTTATGGATCACTTTTCATCTTCTTAGGAATAAGATTCTTTGTTTAAGGTTCATACATAGTAACATCTTCTCAAGTGTTTCTGAGAACCAAAGAAATAAACCCAAGGAAATGACATGATCTGAAATGGGTATTACCTCCAAGCTTAAGAAGTCCATTTGCTAATGCAACAATGAAATCTAATTCATAACTTAAAAACAAATAAAAGCTAGGGATAGGAAATTAAATGTTAAAACAAAATGACAAAGTGGTGAGTCAAAAGAAAAATTATCCTCAACATCACAAAAGTGTACAGTCCCTTATGACAGCCTCCTTGAAAAACACCAGAATAAGGGTGACAAATATATCATCCTACTACTACTAACTATCCCCAAGGCATGACATCTTCTATGACATCTTCCTGCTTGGGATCATTGTTGAGTCCTCTTTGTATTTTGGCAGAAACCAAAAAGGGATGAATAATGCACTTGAAAGGAGAGCTTAAAAGCAGATACAGTACAAACAACAAGAGTTCTGTCCTTTTGCTGTTAGAAATGTGTTATAATTCATATCAAATCTCTTGTAAGTCATTGTCAGTGAATTACTGATGTGCGCACTGTACGTGTGAAGGACCTCCCCCTGATTCATCATCACTGTCTTCATGGTAGGCTTCTCTGTGTCGCTTTTCGTCATTGTATGCTGTAGGATCAAATTCTACTAAATCTACTTCTTCTGCTTCTTCACCAATATGGGGAGGTTTAGGTCGTGGTGGCAGTAGGGCTTCAAGTTTCTGTGGAAATAAACAAGATTATTTGACAACCTGGTCCAGATAACAATAGAGCAATAGCCATTTTCCAAGATGTTCAATGGACTTGAAAATAAAGCAATTTCATGCAGAAAATTATGGAAACTGAAAACTCAAAGATGATAAAATAAAGAAAAAAAGTTGTATTAATGAGAAAGTTCATAAAATAACTGTTAAAGGAAAATAAGTCTTTTCAAAAATATTTGGAGGGTTTTTTACTTTGCGATCAACTAATTCAGATTGAAATGTAGAGACATTTGAGAAGATCATTTGATTTCAGAACACAAAATAAAATAATGTATTTTTGGCACAATTCAGAGACCTGGAAATACCTGACATTCCTACATTATGTTTTTTTACTCTTACTGCCTGAAATATCCTCATTTTGGAATCAGTCCAAGGTATTTGACGAGAGTGCTTGTGCATCTTGGAACATGTCTATTTGAATTACTCTAAGCAGTTGGGATGCAGCAGTGACCATACTTTATACAATGTTTTTCTTTTACTGTGATTCTCAATATTTTGCAAACTCGGTAGTTGTGGGCTATCCATTTGGTTTTTCACTGCCACCAACCAAGAATATAAAAGATACCGACTGATTTTTTTGGATTGAAGGCAGCTTAAAAGCAATTTCACAATAAGCTGTTGAAATTTCAGAGTTTGAAGAATAATGAGAATTGCAGTAAGAAATTTTGAGCTGTATTTCTGTCATTATTGATAATTTTTTTAAAAATAAATCATTAGACTTACTGGCATTTTATCTAAATCGAGAAAATTATTTTCAGGAAATATGACATTGAATTTAATGTAAAGGTTTCCTTTTTCAGATGGATTTCTTTGTAAAGGCATTCCTTCTCCAACCACACCTCTTATGCAATCTAGAATGTAAAACCAATTCAGTAAATTATAATAGATATTAATTATATTAAAATACAGATAGAACAGATTTCGTATGACTGTGAAAAGCCTGCAGCACAATTGGTGCCATAAGCTTGCCTTGCTGCAACAGATGTTTTCTAGAATATGTTAATTTAAAAGCAGCTTTAGAAAATAGTTTAGAGTCAAGCTAATAAGGGACTAACAAGGATGCGCAACCTTTATTGTATTGTCTTTTTGTTCACATTTTATTTCTCTCTGTTGTCAACGTCATTATAATATTTTCTGTAATTAGCTACTGTACATTACTGCAAATCTCAATATTCTGCTAGCTCAGTAGTTGGAATTTGGTTTTTCACTGCGGCCAGTAAAAAATTAAGTTACTGACTGATTATTTATTATTGATAGCAGCGAAAAAACAATTTCACAACAAGCAGTTGTAATGTCCGAGTTCACATAATACTGAGGATCGCAGTTAATATAATGTATTATATATACCTAATGTTTAAACATAAAAAAGTGCTTTTTATTTGTTCTTATTACCAATATACACGGCCAAACAGAAAACTGCCCTCTTGCAAACATCAAATAAATATTTAGCAATGCAGGTTTATAAGGAACGCAGCCGCAAGATTGATCTGGACCTGTGCTCAGCAGGCCACAAATGACTCAAGCTAGTTGCTAACACATTATCAGCCCTACAGCTGATTGGTTTTTGCTTCATCATCTGATAGACTTTAGCCAATCGGAGTTTGGTCTTGATTATTGATAATGATGATGATGATAAAATGACTATTGTAAGGAATATTATTTGTGCCCACGTAGTTTCATTGCCATGCTCCGGCTATAAATGATACTAAGCAGGCGCAAATAAACAATATATTCCTGACAAGATTTAATTGTCCTACTCACTGACCTGGTTCAATAACATGGCCTGCAGAATAGTGCATAACAAGATCTCTGCCGTCCAAATGTTTTATGACCATTTGGAATCCACAAAGAGCTTCCACGAGCCCAATCTCTTTAGTAATGAACAGATCCATTCCTTGTCTTGTGAACAAATCATGATCTTTTTGTTGTAAAATAAGAATGATGTCTCCTGGTTCTACATTAGGCTAGAGGAAAATATAAAGAAAATGTAATAACTGTTGTTTTATTCTAACTCTGGTCACCTGAGTTTGTTAATCAATCAGATAACAAATCAGAAACAACAGAATTAAATTTTAAATTCAACTCCAGTAACAAAAACATTTTCTGTTATGACATTAAAAGTTCCTCTGGCTTTTATTCCTAGTTCTGAGAGTTTTCTGAACAGTTGCTGACAATATATAAAAGATATATATATAGACACACACACGCACAGCTATTTCAAAAAAGTTGCTGAAGGTTATGTTGTATATAAAGACCAAAATGCACTATTGGTGACATGAACCAAATATCTTTTCAGCATTTTAGCTCTTCGCATATTTTCTTCTGTGCTGACATCATTTACACATGATCTACAATACATTTTGGTCTTGGTATGGAACATGCAATGTGCAGCATGCAACAAAACCTTCAGCTACCTTTTTGAAATAGCTGTATGTACAAAAAATAATATAAGTATGGAGTCATGCTCAGAAGATATACAGAATTAAGTCTACAAACTCACTAAGTTAATGCATTTATTTAGGGAATTCAGGATTTAAGGTTAAGCGTATTGAAAACCACAGACTTAAGTAGTTGGTAGGAACTTTGAAGTGGGACGTTACAACAGTTCCCTTGAAGATGCAATGGACCAATGAGCAGTAATATTTCAACCAATATGTTAGAGAACTTGGCATGAGAGTTTATAATATAAGCTACTGTCATTTGATAAAGACTTGAAGTCCATCAAACCCCATAGAGAAAGAATGCATCAAAAATACCAAGACTGCTTTTAAGTTCAATGTTTGCTTGAAAATTAAGGATTTCTCAAGCTCATAAAAATGTTCAAATGTTGCAAAGAAAAATGTATGGTTAGAATTAACAAGTGGTAATTTAATTTTGAAATTTTAAATTTAGCGAAGAACGTTTTTTTTTCATAGGGATAAATATTTTTTACAGTGTTTTGTAGAAAGATTGAATACTAGCATGGACCTAATGGGGAAAAAAAAGAGAGAGAGACATTATCCAAATGAAAAAATATTTTTGCTAAATTTAAAATTTCAAAATTTAATTGCCACTTGTTAATAGAAATTCACCAATTGGCCTTTAGCCATTATATGGTGTAATTTGTGTTACAATCACCAAAATGAAGTACATTGTTATGAAATTGCTGTATGAATGTACTAACTTTTCAACAAATTATCAAAGTGAACATAAATTGTTATTTCCATCCTTAAAACAAGAAAAAAGAAAAAATGCATTTGTGTGTTTATAGTTCAATGTCTGGACAATAAATATGAAAAATTATTAATAGTAAATTCTTAATTTATGTCAATCGTATTTACCTCTTGATCTCCTTCACCACGGAAGGTGATTTTCTGGTTGTCGTGCATACCTTTATCAATATGTACCTGCATTGCAATACAGAAATATAAAAATCTGGAAAGCTTGACAGAATTAGTAGGGATTTTACTCAAATTCAAAGCCAGTCTGAGTGAAAAATAATGACTGGTCAGAAGGGGCACTTGTCCAGCCTGCATGAAATTCTTGCCTGAAATACTGTATGTTCAAGCTAAAATACAAGTCAGTCATTATGTCTGGTGACTGACAGGCTGATTTTTATCCCAGTAACCCAGAATAAATGCAAATATGGGTCAATATGAAGACATCTTAAACAAACAAGGTCTACAATTTGGTATAAAATAACAATGGAAAAACGACCTCATCAATAAAATCAATTTAGCATAATTATACAGCTTTGTACCTTAGGGTCACTCAAAAATCAATAGCAAAACCACTACACGTACATGTCTTCTGATAAATATAGAAGCTACAATTACAGAGCTTTTAAGTTATGATGTATTTCCAGGTCTAATTTTTCACAAATTCCCCTTAAATAAAGTCTAACGTTTATCCACAATTCCGCCTCCACCTGTAATAAATGGAACTATGTGTAGCAATTCCTGTTATGAAGGAGAGGAAAAAAAAAAAAACAACAAGAAAAGGCTTCATAGAACTAATTTTCATTTGGGGCTTGCAAGTCATTACACTGTAAATACCATTCAATTGACATCACACTTAAAAGCTCTATAAAATTGCATTGGAAGGAGACTTGAAAATTGGATTAAAGAAAAAACTGAGTTCCACAAGTTCATTACCTCCAGTATTTTCTTCTCTTTAATAACTTTTTTCCCATCACATTTTTTACATCTGTCTTTGGGATTGATTATTTCACCTGGATTTAAAAATAGAAATAACATTACAGGGCTTTACCTGAGTCAATTTATTTTGGGGGTTTACTGGACTCCCAACCCAATATTTTAGGAGTCCCCAGTTAAAAAAATTGAGTCCCAGGGCATACTCTGTTTCTTTCACAAATTATACTGCCTTTTTGCTGCAATCTTGTGTGATTAAGCATGCTTTTCTCCCCAGACTCTTTGTCTATAGGCAAAGAGTTTGTCATTTCCAGATCCTACTCATGTTGTCCAAGATGGTGGACAAGAATAAGATGGCGAACATTGTATTTGTCAAAGACTGGATTTTTACTGTACATGATTAGTTTTAAATTTAAAAAATGTATATATGAAAGATATTTCTGCATCCCTTAGGATGCAGTCTATTTTGTTTTGGGAGTCCTATTCCAATTTATTTGCATATACATGTAGGATGCAGAATCCTGCATCCGGTAAAACTCTGCATTACAGTAAAACAATCTCAGAAACAAAGCTGACTGCAAGCAATGCCATTCGTACTGTGCTTCCACTCTAAAGGTGGTCATTTGACTTTAACTGATTCAGAATTTGAGTTTATGGTCCATTCCACTGATAGCTTAAGGCTGGTTCAAATATTTTTGGTAGCAAATATTTTTGTAATTTATTTCTTTAAGATATAATAAATTGTTGTTGGTTCACACTAGCAACATAACTGCAAAAAAAAGAACACTAATGAGTTGTACACTACAAAGTCTGCCAGCTGAGCAAACAACTAGCTACACACAGCATTGTTGGACAAAACCTCTGGCCCTCACTCCTTGCCTTTCAAAATCATTTTTCACATGGTTTTTAGATGATTCCAGATAAAATTTCACTCAGCTTTTAAGAGTTTTGGACTTTTCTAGGACTTAAAATTCATTGGATTAAATTCTTGATTGATTTCAGGTAGAAATACATGTGAACATAGGGCTGGCCATGAAAATTCACAATGGACTGTGATTGGTTAGAAAATTTATTTCAACTCATCTGGTGTGGCAGTGTGTTGCTTATGCTTACATTGTATGCTTACATGTATATCGCTAGTGTGAACCAGGCTATAATGAACTCAAGTGACCATGATTTGAGTAGAACCACTTTGACAGTAATGACCTAGCAGCAAAATCTTAGAGTGCTGGGAAGGGAGGAACAAGTGGAATGATGATACAAGTTTGATACTGTAGTATCCCATTTGCCTCTATTCCCGTCTAGGATTGGAGACCACAACTAATGTAACTTACCCTCTCCATAGCAATCATTACAAGTGGACTGCATCTGTTGGACCATACCAGGACCAATCTGTCTAATAGTAACCTTTACTCCTCTGCCTTTACATCCACTGCATGTTCTCATGGCTCCACTTTTACCTCCCACCCTGGTAGTATGACAGAATAACAAATTATACGTAAGGTTACTTATTATAATCGCACAGTGACTGGAGTAGGGCCAAGTAATGAATTTAAAGTGGCTATGAAACATCTGACAATATTCTCAGTATAGATTCTACATGGTACAGTCATTAGCATATGGCATACTCTGAAGTTCCGAATAATCGTATATATACACTTATTTATTCTGGCAAAATATTCCACTCTATACAACCTTATTCGGGACTGTACGATTATTAATTTTCACTTTTTTTCTATGTACTTACCTTAATTAGTTATTAACAAAATCTGAAAAAAAAGTTCTGAAAAAGTCGCCCAAAAGACGAACATTTTGTCTCCAAAATGAAAACAAAAACACGAGCAAACAGCAAAACTAAGACTGCAAATCATCTGGTCAGTGGATTTGATCTCGAGGGAGACTGGGGAGAAGTCAGCGGTTTTGCAAAAAAATAGCGGGAGACCTTAGACATTTCCTTTTTAAGTGCTGATAATTTTGGCAGTGAATTTATTACTTATTACAAATTATTTTTGAAAATATTTTACTGCAGTTAACTTATTGAAACTATTCATAGCAATCTATTTATTGCAATTTATCAGTAAGTTTATTGTGAATTAAATGCAAAATTTTGTCAAATAAATTCCTTTGTTGGTAAATGATGTTCATGTAGGTGTACTTTATTATCTATTGCTGTTATTGTCAAACTGAAGATACTTTTCTATTTTATATTATTATTCCACTCTACTATACTAGTAATTGGCTAATTTTGCTTTTTCCACTCTATACTATTATTCCATCCTATACTATTATTGGTAAATTTGGATTTTTCCACTCTGTACTATTATTATGCTCTATATGATTATTCGGAACTTCAGAGTAGAAAAACCTTTATACTCCAAGATGCATCATTCAAACTATAAAAAATTTGCTTCTAAGTTTATACAATTTGTTTTTTGGGGTTTTTTTTGTGGCCTGTCAAGTTTGGATATATCTGTCTTACCCATTGCATGTGGGACATATAATGTTCTTGCTGAGCTGTAATTTGGTAGTTTTTCCATTGTACAGGTCTTCCAGTGTAACTCTGTTGAAATAAAAGTGCAGTTAAGATTTGTCTTGATGTCCTGCAAAAATTATAGAAGCCCAAACTTTCGAGATATGTTTTCACCTTCCTCAAAGGGGGAAACACTTTGGTTTTCTTATACACTGCTTTCTTAATTATAACCCAAAAAGCATTTCTTTTTTGGCTCTAAAGCCTGGTTCACACTAGAGACATATAAGAATAAGCACAAGCTGTACAGACTCAGTATTGTGTTTTATCACCTTGAGAAAATGATTAAAAAGAGATATATTAGAAAAGACAAACACCACTAATGAGCAGTACACTACTGACTCTGTGTGTAGTACTTTCACTTGTGTATGCTTATGTTGCTAGTGTGAACCAGCCTTTATGCATCAAATGTGAGTAGTGCTTTGCATGAACACAATAGTTTTCATCTGCAGTGAGGAATAACAAGCTGTTCTATTTTATGCCATGTGCCCCACAAAGTCAAGAATAAAAAACCAGTGAATAAACCTTTCCTAAATTCTTTTGATCACAGGAAAATGGTTCCTAGTCAAGGTTAGACTTGATGCATTATATATAGCTAATTCACTTAACATTGTCAGAATGAAAAAGCCTAAAGCCTCAAGCTTTGAGAGCAGAATCATGATTTTTTTTACTGTGACATTATTACAATAAGAAACTCACTGTATGCTTGCAAATTCTACAACTGGGACATACACATTCCTTAATTCTAAGATAGCTTACAGTGAAGTTTGTAAACAAAAGATAAATGAGAGCTTTTAGGCATTTTTCAGTGACAACATTAAATGAATTAGCTATATATTGTATCAAGTGCAACCAAACTTGAATTACCACTTTGTTGTAATTAGAGTTGATTCTGGAAAGGTCTGCAAAGATCCCTATCATATAGCAAACCAGTCAGGATGAAAATAGAACAATTTGATTGGTTGCTGGAAGTCTGTATTTTTCATTCAGACCCCTCCAACCTTGCCTATGATAAATTATTTTTTTCCTGTCCGGAATCCTAGTGAATTGCGCAAGCTGATTGGTTGTTAGCCAGTCCAGTTTTTTCTCAGTATGGACCGGCTCATCTGGACTGCTCACAGTTACATGGGTTTAGAAGGGATTCTGAACTGGGAAAAAAACCGTTATTAAATGGCTTAGGTTCGTTTGTATTGAGAAAATATTTACCCTCAGTCTTGAAAACGGACCTTGCCTGCAGCCATTTTCAAAACCTTGTGCAAATAGTTTCTCAATACGGACCTCCCAGCCGTTTAATAACATATACATACATACATACATACATACATACATACATGCATGCATGCATGCATACATACATATTCATTGACCAAGCTTTTTCAGTCCAATTCTGAATCTTGTCAATTCATGAGAACAGAGTTTCTTGTTGGGTCTCTCCTGTAATTCAAGGATTTTTTCTGGTTTCTCGGATTTTCCTTCCTTGGCAAAAAGCCCTACCCTGACTTAAATCAGCTGAGAGGTTGCTTCCTGGGCTCAATAACATTGATTATTTGTTTGATATAAATATCAAAAGACCTACTTGAGTGGATGGAACATGTCTTCCCCTCTTCTTCTTCTGTGTCTTCCTCCTCCAAACCCTTATAAGTGATTACATTAAAATCTTAGCACAAATCATAAACAAGGGCTACTTGTTAGCTAGTGGCAAACCTCTTCTATTCAGTGCCAATCTTATATTACATATACAAGTGGAAATGATACAGCAGACTGACTGACTTGTTGACAACTAAAACTGTAAACATTCATAATCTAGTTCCCAAGTTTCCAAACTTTAAATTTTCTTCAGCCAAAGTTTTGTGAAATCAACTGTCGTACTCCACTGGTAAATTTCCTCCTTCTGGTAAAACAACAAATTCAAAAATTACTCACCACCAAATAATCCACCACCCATTCCACCACCAAAAATGTGCGAGAGGAGATCATCAAACCCTGCAGCTGAAAGAATTAAAAAAGAAAGAAAAATGTTATGCATTCATTCTGAGGTAACACCACAACACATCTGACAATATTCTCAGTATAAATTCCACACAAGGTGAGCTGTTCAATGACCAAAACAAACTATATAGTTTGAGTGATGCATCTTGAAGTTATTCAGGTTTTTCCATTCAGTATTGCTAATGACTGTGATGTCAAGGCAGTCATTTATGTTTATTTTTTGTTCCTTGTAATTGGGAACATTGACTACTGTGTGAAAACTAATTAGCAATAATTTAGCAAAGATGCTTTCAAAATTCCATTTATCTGTATCAGTTATTATCTGTATCAGATATTCTTGAGTCTGCAACTTTTTGATGGCGAATTAGCCTCTCCACAACTTTTTGAATACACTCTCTTGAGTAGAATATGCTGTTAATATGGCCTCATGTTCATGGTTGAATCCATATACATTTGTTATACACTGATGTCACAAGTATCAAGTTTCAAAGATGTGCAAAAATTAGTGGATTCAAAAATATCCAGATACGTGTGGATGGGCTAATACGATTCAAATGTGCTATCTATGGATCTGAGTTTTTTAACCTGCAAAGAAAAGTTGTGGATAAAAATATCTGGATATGTGTTGACAGGGCCTTAGCTACTGTAATACAGAATATATCATGAAGTGACGCACGATGAAAACACACACTTTAGCTGTTCCTTCGAAATTTTAAGGAAACTGGAAACAAAATGTGTTTGAAATGCAACATTGCAAACGCTGCTGCCTCACGCTGTTGACCTCACATGCTTTCTTAGTCATGCAGAGTATAATAAGGCTACATTCATTATGTATGGCTGAGGTAGGGCGGATGAAATTCCGGGGGATCTGAAAATTCTCTTATAAGTTAATGGGGAGGATTTTTGAACATTGAGGGGGGATATGCAAAAATTTATATAATGCTCTCAAAGCTTAGCTGGGGGGATACATGAATTTTTCTTATTACAAGGATAGAAACATTTCACCTGCCCCCTCCCAGCCATACATAATGAATACAGCCTAAAGTACATTTTCATGATGCAACAACTCTTATGTAATCTTTTCTTTTATTCAAACATTTTGACTACTCAAAGAGTACCACGAAAATAAAACAAAATAATAAGAGTCACAAAAGCAGAACATCTTCCATTATCTTGATATATGTTTCTATAATGTAAACATATGTTGAAAAAGACAAAAAATCCAATGACAATTTTTAATGACTTTAATTTTAGGCAAAAATTTTCAACAGTTTTTCAAATATTTTTATTGGAGACAAAAAAAATGATATTTTAGATTTTTTCTGCACTGATGTTAGTACGTGATTAGATATATAGATATAATTTGGATTCCTATATAAGTAATGAGAGTTTAAACTACGAATAACTGATGACTCAAACAACATATTTGAACTGTAAGTAGAATAATTTTATATGACAAATATCACGAAAATAGAGACCGAAATCAAAATGTGTAGCGGGGCATAAAGTTTTTAGAGTGTAAAGATTATAATGTTAACGTCTTGAGTAAATATGGCGTAAAAAGAAAGAAAAAAGGAAAAAATCCTTACCACTGCCTGTTCCTTCCCGAAGGCCTTTCTCGCCATATCTGTCGTACATATCTCTTTTTTCAGGGTTTGAGAGCACTTCATAGGCAAAACTGATTTCTTTGAACTACCAATACAACGAAAAATTAGCCATCAGTGTTTTACGGCGAATACAGAGTGAATACTTTAAGTTCTTACCTTTTCGCCGGTTTCTGGGTTTTTATCGGGATGGAGTTCTTTAGCGAGCTTCCTGTAAGCCTTTGTCACAAAAGACGCATTTTTAGACACGAATTACGATGATTTTGAGTCCAGTGTTTCGCGTTATACGTAGACTAATAATCATTGAATGTATATCAGCAGTTAGGTGGCTGATTCCTACCTTTTTTATCTCCGCATCGGAGGCATTTTGAGAAACTCCCAACAGATCGTACAACCTCGTGTCCGCCATATTGAGCAACCTTTACCTTCCTGACGACCGGCGAATGACGTCATAACTCGTGAACCAGGCCTTGCAGCTGTCAAGGCGGGGTCTGGACACCTAAGGCTTGTTTATTTATTTATTTCTTTTGTTTGCTTGTTTATTTGATTAAGCTGTATTTGATCCCAAAATGAGGAAGGCCTCAAATCGGGTTTTTTTTTTCCTATATCTCTTTCCAACATCTCTCACCTGATTGGTATTACCTTGATCGCTGGGCACAGGAAGCCCAGCGAAGTGAAACAATATTTTTCGTATCTACTCGGATCAATCTGCATTTATTTTTTGATGTACCCATTAAATTCGTTCATTAGACCGTAAAAAGGCCCGGATACCTGTTCCAACTGTTGCCACAGCTACTAATTTCCTCGCCAACGAACAGCGCGCGACTTTGCGCAGAAGAATCAAGATACGTTTTTACAACCACAGGCAGCCCAAGCAATTATCTTGAGCATACAGTACATACAATAGATAGATGGGAAATCGAATAGTATCGAAAAAAATATAAAACGTGCTTGTAGTAAACTTGAGCTAATCTTTGTGTGTAGTTGTTCTTGATAGTATGTAAATCCTTTCTATAGCTGGTTTTTAGCCGTTTTAAGCGGTTTTTTTCTATTGTTTACCCCACCAGTAATCGAAGAAGAGAAGGCTGGCAACGCCGAACTACTCCGGTCGCTACCTACTCCAAATCGATGGGCGGCAATTTTCCCACGAGAAGTCCCTTGAATCGACTCCAAACGACCACAGTGTGGAAACCCAATAATCCTTCTACCCAGAAATCGTTCTCGAACCCCAAAGTGACATGTTAAACCCAGACATTTGGCCAGTATTCTTGCTTTATTTGCTCGATTTTTGCTTGTGATTTTCCGTTAGCCCTACTAATTGTACATCAGCTGACAAATGCCAATACCAGCAGCACCGTGTGATAATGCCACTCGAAAGCTGACTCGAAAGCGCAAGAGTATTCCAAAGATTTCCGTGGAGACAAAACTCATGAAAGCTTCGAATTCCTGTTTTCGCCAAAATGCCAGAACAACCACAGGGTAACCACTCTAATAAACCTGAGAAACAGTGTGGATTTTTTTCAACTTTATAATCTACTTTCAAGTTAGTATACTATATAGATGTCAAATGATGCTACTAAGGGGGGATTGTCCTAAGCGACAGCACGCGCGTGGAAAAACAAGACAAAATCAAATGGAGCTTTTAAGTTGTGACGTATTTCCTGGTCCAATTTTTCATAAACACCGCTAAAATACTAGCCAAACGTTTATCTACAATTCCTCCTCCACCTGTAATATACATAATTCTGTATACAACAATTCCTGCTATGAAGGACTAAAGGCAAGACAAATCTTCACAAAACTGCTTTTCATTTTGGGACCGGAAGTGGCTTTTCCATTCCATTGACGTCACACTTAAACGCTCTATACATATTTATGCTATTATTAGAGTGGTGAGCCTGTGAAACGCACCATCTCGCTGTGAAACGAGTTATGACGTCAAACTACGATTAAGCAAAAATCAGCGGTGAATTAAGTTGGCCTAGTATGGTCTAGTATACGTAGCATACGCGTCACGTGTTGTAACGACAGTGCCGGATGAAAAAGACAGGAAACGAGTCTAGAAAATTATAATTGGCTGAACTAGAGCGGTATGATTAAATTTTACAGTTTTTCCACGAACAGTGAGTAAAACAATGCTGTTGTTATGCCAGCCAGGAAATGCCGTGACTCTTAGATAACTCATGAGTCAATACGCCCAAACCTGAAGACCGCACCCTCTTAAGAGACGTTCCAGTCACTATTCATGGCCTGGGGGTGGGATGGGAGGGGTGGGTGGAGGGTGGTTCGTAGAATTTTTTTGGAGGGACGGGGGAGGTGCTCCAAGGTTTTGCAAGGAATTCGCGAAAGGAGCTGAGGACTAGGTTCTAGGAACAGGAATAACAAGAAATGGGAGGAAAATAAGGAATATATATAGACGAGTGTTATTCGAATTGCTAAGGACTAGATGTTCAGGATTAATAACGGCAGACTTGCGATTCTTCATCTTTTTTCTTTTTTCTTTTTCTTTTTCTTTTTTCTTTCTTTCTTTCTTTAATTCTTTTGCTGGGATACAGCACATTCTCTCAACCCTCTCCCCTCGCCCTGGGGCGGAACACACATACACATCCCGAAAAGGTGCTTGAAAGTGGCTGGGCCCTCTGAATGGTAAAGCCCTATTTTACAATGCCTGGGACTAATGAATCCACAGACCAGTCACACACAATCGTACGTAACCCCTACCATAGTTAACTATGCCCCTACATGGTCTGATCTATCGGGCTTGGCTCGGGCCCACAGTGGGCCAAATCCCATGTTATTAACCCATTAACCTGGAGGTCACAGGGAAAAACTTCTCAATCAAGATAAGTGATGGGGGAACCTGACAACACAGCGATCCTCTTTAATCCGGCTAAGATCCAATCTTATCTCGCATGCAAGCCACGAAAATGATACGGTCAACACCCTGATCTTTTCTGATAACACTATTACGTCACTTCCGGGGAGTTATTTTGGGTTCAAATCAGTCTGGACTGAAATTGTCTGATGGAAATCCCCGACCTAAAACAGTTTTATAACTCATATGACTTTCGTTTACGTTTCAGCGCTAAAGAAAAACAAAAGGATTTTCGTGCGTAAATGTCTATTAATAGCTGACGATTTTAGATTATTATCTTTAAAAACACTGTTTTTAGCGTGTCAGGAATTTCCCTGTCACACACAAGTACATTAAACGACTGAAGTGTCAGATTACAGGAGATTAGTTTTGATTTGTTACTTGGAACGTCTCTGTGATAACTGGCTCGGCTTGACGTTTTGCATGTGCTTCACCGTGTTGACCCAAACCTGACCTCGACTTCTATAGATTTTCTCCGTTTATCTTTGTTAATGATCTAAAAGAAAACGTAACTCCTGGAGTTTGACAACACCTAAAGAATTTAAGGAAAGAAAATCGTCTTTGAAGAGAATTTTGAAAGCAGAATGGTCCAAGAGAAACATTTTGGGACACCAATCGAAAGTGACTACGAGGGGAGGTACATTAACTTTTACAAATTCCGACTGAGCGTGTATCTCTGTGCATTTCTGTGTTTCGTTGCTGTCGCCTTCGTTGTGGCGAGTTTAGTTATCCAAGTCTACAACTCATCTACCATATTTCCAAAATCCTACGAAATGGCAGAAGGCGACATGAGAGTTATCACAGTTTCGACGACATTCTGTGAAGGAATTTCACTTGAACGATCGAAACTACTGCGAAGTCTTAGTACTGTTAGTGAAGTAAGCTTGGCTAAAGAAAAAAGCGTGTCAAACATGACTCTTGACATCTTGATTCCATACCGTAAATATTGGTTCAAGTCGTTCTACTTCTTAAAAGGATCCTCTATTCAAATTGAAGCGAGTTCAGACAACTTCTTACAGCTTTTAATATTCAAAGGAAGATCAAACCTCGATGGATGGATTGACAAACAAAGCCGTCAACACATAACAAGAACGATTAACAGTAACGACCACAACACCAAAAGAACGCGAATATCGTTTGTTTACCAAATCCCCCAGGAAGGGAATTATTATATTTTATTTCAACATATCTCTGGTCATTCTAGAGTACCGAAATTTTCCGTCGCCTTGTTGATAACTCGCCAACTTTACGACATCTCGTCAGCAGTTTATTCTTGTAACGCGGCGTATGGACAAAGTTGTTTTAATCGCCTTTTATTCAACTCTAATGAGAGAACAATACTCCAGGTTTCAAGGTCAGGTAAATACCTTTTTATGAAGAATATACCTACGACATGGTACTGTCAACCTCGCATATGGTTTTTTCTCGTGGTGTTCGGTGTTGGGTACGTTTTCTGTGTTATACTTGGCTTAGTGATTTATATTTTGCTGATGAACAGAAAAAGAGAAGCCTTCATTTGTAAGCCGAGCAAGCCTAGTGTCAAATCACAGAACAGTTTCTCTGAATCATCGCGCAATGGAGGGTCCATTAAGCGGAAAAACAGCAACGACGGGTCAACACGAGGACCACCAGGTCGTTCGTCAAGCCTTGGTAGTCAAGGAAACCGTCCTTTATCTGCCAACGGTTCATTAGGGCGGCCTAAACTAAAGTCTTCGCTACCATCAGTAATCCCTCGCATTTACAAAGGCGCCAATTCTGACAGTGAAAACGAAGTAAATGGCGGCCATGAGAGTGTTGATCAGGAATCAGAATCTCCAAGGCAATCGTTATTACATCGCGCCCCATCTCTGGAAAATATTTCAATTGCCTCGTTTGATACCACTATGTCTCTTCCAGTCACTTTTAGCACTTTTAAAAATCGACTCTTCGATGCGGAAACCGCAAGCTGTCACTCATACGACGTGGATAGTAGTTTGCGTGGCCATCGCAACCGTCATCATCCGAGATTCCATCAAGAATTGAAGAGAGACCGCGACATTATTAGCGCTCGAAGTCGCGCGCGCTTCGAGGCTCAAGAACAAGAAAAACTCGATTCACATCAGAGTGACTCTCAGTTGTATCACGAAAACAAGAGTTTAACGCTTCCGACACGATTGTCTCCAGATCGTGACGCGAGGCGTGATTTTTCTCGTGATTTAGAGTCCACGCGTCAGCACCAAAGTGATCGTCGTACTCGCCAAAGTGATTCACAACTTGACTACAACCATGGAGCTGTCACCTCACCTCGTGGGGATCGCGCTAAACGGGATTTTTATCGTGATTTAGAACTGACTCGCAAGTTGGAACGTGATCGACCTCATCAAAGTGATTCTCAACTTGAACGTGACCAGAAAATCTTGACTTTACCGGCTCAACAAAGTCCCGCTAAACGTGATTTTTATCGTGATTTGAATCTTGGTCGAAAGCCTGAGCGTGATCCTCTTTTGCCTGGTAATGATTCTCCGTTAGATCACAAATACCTGACACTTCTTAGACCTCGCGAACGTTCCAAACGTGACTTTTACCGCGACTTGGAGCTCGCGCGCTGTCGTGACGTAAATCAAAATCACATTAGTAGAACTAAAGATAACAGTGATTATGAGCGAGAATGTGAACGAGTTCTAGAACGCTCTGATCTTCTTCGTCCTAATCATCAAAAAATAGAAAGCCATTCGGAACAAGATGATTCCGATCAATGCTCGATTGGTGACGTACTGGTCCGAATAGGCGACGAAGACAGGCCGACTAGGGCGGCGACGTTACCTCGGTCGAACAAAACACTAAGCAATGGATATCCTCCGAATATGATAAAAGCTAAACCAGTACAGGATCAGGAGAATCATTTGGTAATAATAGCTCAAGCGCTGCCAGATGGTGAAGTAAAGAATGACGGAAAAAAGAAGAAGGAAAAGAACTCGAACAAAAAAGACGTAAAGTTACGAAACCACTCCAACCGACGGAAAGAGAACTTTTGGAAACCCAGATTATCTATAGTATCAGAGGTTTAAAGGGTTAAATAGGTTAGAATTATTAACTAGCTCACCCAGGTCGTATAACTGAATGTAAGTAATAGAGGCGCGCCGTTAACTTCCTTTCCAGACGTCAAAGCAAACAAATAGTTAGACACGCTTGGGATTGGTTTGGGCGTCACTTGGATCAATTTTCCGGGGTGCGCTAAAATCCGAGGACGGGGGGGGGGGGGGGGAAGGGGCAGTATCAAAACTAGGTTTTGACAAAAGTCTTATCCGCAACCAGAAAATACTGGGGGATGTGGTTGCCGGCC
>JAAAQI020181999.1:0-22728 GCA_011800005.2 Stichodactyla mertensii
ATGGCGGCCATGTTGGTGTACATAACAAGAGAAGCTAACGAGAAATCTTTTGTTAACGTACACCAACATGGCGGCCAAGTTCGTGTAATTAAAGAGAAATATTTTATGATGATACCGATTTGATGTTCACATTCTTTTTAAGCTTATTTCATTCAAGACCAAGCATCCTGATGCAGGGTCCGGTACACGTGCCCTTCAACAATCCGTTGAGCGAGTCAAAGCTAATATACAGTGGCTCAAAGACAACGAAGATAACATCGAAGGGTGGCTAAAAAAGTTCCTCAAAGATCGCTCTTTACTCTGAAAACTCCACAAGATTCTCCTTCCCTAAGTTCAATGAAAGAAAGCCTGGTGACGAATACGTCGCGCATGGGATGTCGGGATTGCACTCCTAATGTTCTCCCACAATTCCATGCGAGATGAATTCGACTTCGTATAGACCCCTTGTAGCACGTTAGAATGCAGCTCAATCTGGGGGACAAAACAATGGATTCTAGCTCTCAAGGGAGCAAAAGTCTTTTGTTTTGTCCCCCAGATTGAGCTATGACGACATGTATAGGGAGTCTATTCTTCCTCTGAACTCAGGAAACGAAGAACTTTTTGGCTTTAAGTGTTTAAATTTTCCAATCGATGTAAAGTTTAAATTTTTCCATTTCCACAACGATTGCTGTCATAAAATTGACCATAAAATTTGTAACCGTACCGTGGCAGCACCGTACTTTAACGTAGCTGCAACAACCGTGATGAAAACAATGGGAAGCCATTTCAGTGTTATTACATTCCGTACCGTGTACGTGCTGTAAGTCAGTATCGTACGTTTCCCACTCATACGAAACCCGCTCTACTTGTTCAACACTGTTCAATGAGATCCTTTTACTTTTGGCTACAATGTTTTTCCATTTCAATGCTTAGTTACGTCTGGATGTATCTTCTCAAGTGTTACAACTAAAGTAGTAATACTGAAGGGAATGACGTGTTTAGCAAAATAGGAAAACATGGCACCCTGGACGGGGGGGGGCGCGTAATGCTTTATCAAATCACGTGACAGATCACGTGACACTACGCATTTTATTATATTTTTTTATTACTCATAATTTCTTTTTTAGTAACACAACAAAATAGAATAAATTAGATTGTGTTTTTTTTTTCATTTATTTTCTAGTTTTACCACTTCATATACCGAGGAATATATTGATCTCCTTCCTAGAACCCTGAACAGTGTATTTCCGAGCTTGTTTTTCATTCCTGTCTTAAAACCCACTACGTGGCTTCGGATAAGACAAGCACTGTTTGTTCTACAGACTTCCGATTTACACTTGCTTTAGCGCTAACACTACCATGTTTTATTTAGATTTATTGAAACAAACACACTCTGTTACCAATGAGATAGTTTATTATCAATAATAAAAGAAGTTTCACACCGTTAGAAATAGCCGGTTCATGTCTCATAGTATGAAGGACGCGGTGATTTTCAAGGAAAATTAAATCGAGCTGGGGAAGTTAGAAAGGGAATAAAGAGAAATATAGAAAGATAGAATGGAGGGAGAGAACAGCCAAGAATAGGATGAAAGGAACGGGAAAAAGCAAGCAACGAAGGAAAAGGAAAGCAAATGAAGGGGGAAAACGAGAGATATAATGGAAAATACAGAAGAGAAAAATGACTGACCATCCTGTTCAGAAACGCGAAATCCCTGTGTAACGAACAAAATTCTAGAAAATTAACTTTGGAAAACAAATCAAAAGAGAGAGAAAAATAAACCAAAAAAACAAAAGGGAGAACACAAAAGAAGAGAAAAATGGACACGCGGGCTCCCTATGTAACGAATAGAATTCTGGGAAACATCTTTGAACCGTGAGGGTCTGGTAACTATGAGTAAAATGGCGGCAAGTGATAAACAAAGTGAGTCCAGAATAATGTGAAAAAATACCGATATTAATAACGATTAATAATTATCTGTACACCAAGGTATGTTATTCTTGAAATAATATAGTATATTCTTATTATATGTTAAGTTAAAATGCAAAAATTTCGTTGGAATCGGGAATTTTTTGGTAAATTTTCTGAACGAATTCATAAATTTTATCAAATTTGTTTTTATTGTCCTTGAATGTTTATTCTTCCTTTGGATTCTAGATTACTTCAGGGATGAAGTACAATCATTTTGTAGTACTTTATGCCCGATGAATTTTGTTTTCGTGAATCTGCGTGTTGTTGTTCGTGTTTAATTCATGAAATTAGTAAAATACTAAATCATCTCTCTTGGATACCAAAACTTAGAATTAATAGCAACGATATTATGTTATTATACTCTGGTGCTATAAAGACATGATATTTATATGTAAGATAAGAAATTATGACTCAAAAATTGAATGAAAATATATGACGAGGAACACGTTTGTTAACACAGGGATCCCAAGTACAAGAATACTTTGACCACACCAACCAGTCCCGTTACCTCAACTATAAACTACTCCTATTACATCAACTACCCTTCTTTCATTTTCTAATCCACTCCCACTTCTTCATTCCATCCGCTTCCTTCCTTCCTTCCTTTCTTCCTTCCTCTCTTTTTTATATCTATTTCTCTGCTATTAGACCATTTGCATGATATAGTGGCATAATTTACTACCAAGACCAGAATGCTTTGAGTGGCTTGAGTGGCAAATTTGACCAATAGACCAAATCACCTTGATTGGGTGTAATGTTTTACCCATTTCAGACCACATGTCATTCCCTTGAGAATACGATTCTTAATTTGAGGCTCATCCATGTTAATGTATCTTCTCAAGCATTACAAAGAAACAAATAATTGTATTCTCAAGGGAATGACATGTGGTCTGAAATGGGTAAAACATTACACCCAAGGTCTATTGTCTCTTTATTCCCAGGAGAGTTGGGAAAAATTGACAAAGCATTCTGGAAGCATTCTGTTAGTGACAGTAAAATAATGCAGTCATGAAAACATTCTATTTATGACAGGTAAAGACAAACAACTACAAATATCACTATTACTGATAAATCAATGATTGTGCTTTTATTGAAGGCTCTCAAAGACATTCAGATCAATCTTTTACTGGGAACATCATTATAACATCTGAAGAAACTGCACACCATCCTTTTGTGTATCAAATGTTGTGAATAGTGTTCTCAGCTGTGAAGAAACAAGAAAAGATAAGGTTTGGTTTCTAAGATGGCATCATCAGCCTCCAAGGTAACAAGTAATGCTGTTGAGAATCTGTTCTTGGGAAGCCGTGAATTTCAAAAATGCATTTTTAATTTTGGTGTTCTTGCTACTAGTAAAAATAGTTAAAATTATCCTTAATAATAATTATCAGGTGGCTGAGATATTCACAGCAGCAGGAGAAGCATTTGCACGACTTGGAGATTTAACGATGCAGCTTCATCCTTTAGGAGATACATCTTCTTCACACACTAGCAACAGGTTAGACAGTACACTGTAAATGTTTAAATACTTTCATTACTTTTTGTTTAGTTCATTCATACTGTTTTTTTTAAGATATAGCCATCAATGAAATGCCTATATTTCTGTCTTTCTAACAGGTGATATGATGTGAAGATATCACTTTAATAACTAAGTAAATAAACTCTTTTTTTGAATAAATTTGTAAAAATGCATTTCATTGATGGTTATAAACAAATCATTACATGGCTGCTTAGAGTGGTGAATTTCATTGTAGTTGTAAGTAAAAATTTCTAACTTTGGGGTCCTCAATTTCATCAAATACATATACATGTAGGGAAGCACAGGTGGCACCGGTGAGAGTGCTCGCCTCTCACCAATGCAACCTGGGTTTGAACCACACTGTACTCCGTGTCATATGTGAGTAGAGTTGGTTGTTGGTTCTCTCCTGTGCTTCGAGAGTTTTTCTCTGGGTTCTCCGGTTTTCCTCCCTCCGTAAAAATCAACTTCTAAATTCCATTTGGAAATCAGTGGAAGAAGAGCCACTCTGTGGAATCCACTGCGAAATTCCTGTTTATTTATTATTTATTTATTATTTATACATGTATATATGTTTGTTATTAAATGGCTGGGAGGTCCATATTGAGAAAATATTTGCCCGAGGTCTTGAAAATGGACTGTGTTTTATCAAATATAAAAGCCCAAGGCATAGCCGAGGGTTTTTGAGGGTTATTTTCTCAATACGGACCGACCTAAGCTGTTTAATAACATTTTTATTTTTTTCCGGTTTGGAATCCCTTCTAAGCCCACATAACTGTGAGTGGTCCATGTGAGCCAGTCCACAATGAGAAAAAAAAATGGACCAGCTAACAACCAATCAGCATGCGCAATTCACTAGGATTCCAGACTGGGGAAAAAAAAGAAAGAATAATTAAACAATGCCTGCTGAAGATCTGCACTAAATGGTGCAGGCATTGTTTAGGCAAGAACCAAATATGAAGAAATTCTTATTATATAAACTACAGTGTTTTACAAGGATTTCTACCACTGAGAAATGTCGTATCTCAGCACATGTAAAAATATCAACCAATCAAAATTTTAGTATTCAGTGATAAAAATCCTTGAAAACACTATAGTTTATATAATAAACAGGAAAATACATGGACGCTTGGATATACATGTATGGAATTTATCTTCTCATGTTCAAATTTGATATCTCACTGGTTCATTGCTCTTACTTGTGACATATCAAATTGAACACTTGAAGATAAATTCCATATCTCCGCGCACCCATGTATTCTCTATTTGCTCCACAGTTTCTTGTGATCATGCAATCCCCAATCATTGATTGCCATTCCACATTTACCCTGTTAACCTTTTCTGAAATGGCTGTACGTTAGACCATGGTTTCCTCCTTCTACACCCACTCTATCTATTGGCAATGCTCAATCTTATTGCTTGCAAAAAAATAATTTTTCAATGACAAAGTCATTGTATTTATGTAGATGGATTTTAAAATGGTAGGGAGGATGTGAGGAGGGTATATTTTAGTAATTTCTTTCTAGTGGGGATGTTGCAGATCAATCAGACTCCTTCCATCAACATTTTCTGGGATTATAGAATGTTTGAGCAGTGTAGAATATAATTTTTTGAAGGGCAGACACTGTAGGTAAGTTAAATCTATCCAAAGAGGGGAAAAATGCTGATAATTTAATTAAGATCTTTTTGTTTCTCTCAGTGAGAAATGGGGAGATAAAGAAATAGAAATGCTGAGAATTGCTGTGACAAAATTTGGTGACGACCTTAAGGAAATTAGTGCTCATGTCAAGAACAAGTCAGTGTATGTAGAGAATGTTTAAAGGAGTTTTTAAACTTACCTACCGTGTGCTCCTGATCTATGTATTCACTAAATATTTGAAGCCTGATTCACAGGGGCATCATAGTCATAATCAAAACAATGGCTAACATATGCAGACTGATTTCAGCTTATTCTCCAACACATTTGAGAAGAGACAAGTGCTGCTATGTATATGAGTAATACCCAACTGAGTCTGTGCAGAATTAGAATGCCTCAGTGTGAACCAGGAATCAAGTATCTAAGTTAGTAAATCAATCAATAGACTTTTTTTTGCTGTAAGATCCCTATGACACTGTCGTGGTGCAGAAAATATGGTACTTTATTCCAATCAAAGCCCACAAAATGACAAATTGTCCAATCAAAATGATTAATACGACACTGTTTCATGCATGGAGTTTTTTCACAGTCATATAAAATCCTGTGACATTATTATAAATTATTATATGCCCACTTGAAACCCATTGATTTTATTTATTTGCTGTTTATATACTTTTCAATTTTATTTTTCCTGAGAATCAATTTTTTGACCCTCCTTTGGCTCCAAACCAAACCTACTCCATTCATCTTTGTTCTTGTCTTCTTGATGTGTAACATGCTTCACAGGGCTCAGATGAAAACAGCGATAAAGAAAAGAGTCCATCCAGAAGACTCTGGGTCTCCAAAGAAGAAAAAAGCTGCTACAACTAACAGTCAAAATGCTCCCAAGCCCAAAAAACAGAAACCTGAAGGTATAGAAAGGATATCAATCACCATTGCAATCTGCCTTCATTGTTTGTCTTGTCTTTCAGTGTGTCTGTCATCTTTAATATTCAGCTTTTATGTTGTTTTTGTTGTTTTGTACCAGTTTATATTACATGTATGTTCTTCATGAAGTTTACCATTTTTATTTGTAATATTTATAAAACATGTGCTGCTTGTTTTATAGATGGCTTAAACAACGTCTAGGTATGTTCTCATTTTCTGCTGAATTTTTGAGGAATGAATTAAATTTGGCAGAGAAAATCCAAGTTAAAGTTGATGCAAATCAAGACCATTCTATATCAGAGATATAAAACTCCTTCATGATCACTGATTTCTATTGTGTTTTGCTCATTAATTATTCATGAACTTTTTAAGTTTTGATTCTTATGTTTTGGTGCCCTAAATTATATTTTCAAAGAACCACTCAATGCAATCTCTTCTTGATAAACCGCACCTTGATAATGTAGTACAACACCTATAACTAGATGCATCACCTCACAGCATTTCACTTGCAAGATACAACTGCTAGGAGTAGCATCTTGCTCACCCTAGTATTTATCTGCTCTAAGTTTAGCTAAGTAGAATTTTAAAATGAGGTTAGAGAGGATCATATTTATTTTCAACTGTACTTGAAGGATTTTCATGATATTTTACCCACTCTTAATTAGGGTCTACCATTAGTTTTTATTACATATGACAAGGAAAGCTGGCTTTCTTCAGAAGGGCTTTGCTTTGCTACCACTCCAATAGCCCTCGGCCCATTAGATGATTACACTTTTGGTCTCTAATGCCCCAGTGACAGCCACAACAGGCTGCTTTCTTAACAGCCACAAAGCATTTTTTGGTTCACAGTATTTATGTGCAGTGAAGAATAAAATCGAATATTTATGCAAAGTACCCTTAAAGTGGAGGACAAGAAACCATTGAATACTAAGCCATCATCATCATCATCATCATTTGTTGAAGGAATTTTCTTTAAGATTAAGATGCAGAGGAAGCCTAATCTTTAAAATTGAATCTGTATGGCTGTTTACAAAGGAATTCAAGATTTTATGTCCTTTTTTTCTCTCTCTTTCACAGAAACCCTTCCAGAACAAACTTCAGTACCACTCCCTCCCTCATCTGTCATGCTCTCAGACTCGGCACTCAAGAATATTGACATGGAAGTACCTACAGAAATGTTTAATAATAGTGAGCAAGAATCGGTCTTTCCTGACATACAAACAGGTAAGAGAACTACAAGTATGTCAATATTTTCCTCCCTAAACAAAGACAAGTGCTGTTGTGCTGTTGTGGTTATAAATACTGAACATAGTGTTAGTTCATGTTGATTGAACTTGACCAACCGGGGGAGTGATAGTTGAAAAATGTTGAATTATTATTTGTTTTTTATCTCATTTTTATTTCCCATTTCATTTTTCAGGACTGGATCCTCTTGAAAGACAGATTGCCAGTGAAATTTTATCAGAAATGTAAATTATTCAAAGTTAAATCTTTAGATAGTCAAATTCAACTAAAAGAAAGTATGCACAGCACAAACTGGTGTCTCTCTCTCTAAAGGGAAATCTTCAACAGCATGATTTCTCAAGAGAGTGGAATCAAATTTTTAGATAAGGACTGTGGTACAAGATTCTAAACGTGATGGCACATCAAAAACCCTTCAGAATGCATTTGAAATAAGTTATTAGAATTTACTTGCTAAAAAGAGGATAAAATATCTCAAATTTACGCACAGCTTTTATCATACAAGCTTGTAGAACTGTAAATATATTATATGGTACCTTGGTTTTCATTAGCAAATTTTTATGGTGTTGAAGGAAAAAATTAGAAAGAGAATGAATATCACATTCCTACATACAACTAATCACTCGTGAAGAAGACCCAGTAATTTCAGTATTGAAATAATGAATTTAATTATGTAGACTTAAAACCTTCATTGTCATTTTATTCCCATCTATTTATTCATCCATTATCTTGTACAAATATCTGTAGCCATCATTTCCACAAAGGAAATAAAATAATCTTGTATGCTATGAAAATCGTCTTCATCATTTAGGTTTATTAAAAGGTTTGTCATAAAATTCCCAAAAATCATCATCATCATTAGCATCATCAACTGGTATGTAAGGCAGTGGTGGTGCTTGTGGCTCACTTGGGGGGGGCGGTTCCTGTAATGGAGAAGGTTCTGTTACTATATTCTCCTTTTTGGGTTTTATTTTGGGTGGGTTTTTCTTTGGTTTGGGTTTGGGTGGTGGAGAAGGTTTCGGCATTGCATGCTGGGCGGCTGGATGGGCTGGAGGATTCCAATTGGCTGCAAAGGAGTTTAATAGTTAGATTTAAAAACTTCATTGAATTACAGTAGCAATGTGGAAGAGGTTCAAATGAGATTTCAATCATTTTTTTTAAATCATCCTGGCTGAGACCCTCAAGGAGGGGGGGGGGGGATAGTTAGTGAGGGTTGAGATAAGATAACTGTTGAATGGAAATCCTGATAGTATAGAGTGTGTTTGGCCATTTCCAAGAGGATCAAAAGACAAAGGCATGGCGACCATGCTGTTGCCACAGACAAAAGGACCTAATGAGAAATCTTTTGTTGAAAACCAACCAACATGGATGTGATGACAAAAGCAACTGGAGAGCCTTAGAAGTGACCAGGAAGGTGGTCAGTCCTTGGTCATGAAAACCACAAATGTAGAAATCTTTGGCTCCATGTTTCCAATTAAAGTTATGTTACAGTACAGGTAACATGCCGTCATACTTTACCTGTTGCTTTGGGAGCTGATGCCAAATATTCTTCCCATGCTTTTTTCATTCTTTCATTCAAAACATTAGCTGCTGACCAAGCACCAAAATCATCTGTTTGGATGCCGAAGAAATTCTTCCTCTCTTCAACTGCTGTAACAGGTTTTTTGGTGAAAGTTCTTGATGTAGTGGTTTTCCACTGGGCATTTCCAATTCCTGGAAAAACATTTGACCGTGTAGTCATTCCCAAGCTATCATACATCAAATTGTCTTCAGAGTTTCTTTGGTTTTTTGGTTGTGAAGATCTACCATGTTGTGATGACGGACCAGATGTCTCCAAACCACTGTGGAACTCATGGTATCTTGATCGCAGCCCGGGTATAGTATATGATTGATTTTCATTTGAGAGAAAATGTTCCTCTCTCCTACATGGAGCAGAAGAACCTATCCTGAACAGTTTTTTCATTTGAGGCAATTGCCTAGAGTCTATTTCAAGGTTAGGTTTTTTCTTTGGTAGATACTTCTTTGGTCTTATCTCTCTCCATCTACCAAAACCATCCATAACAATTCTCCTTCCACTGACTTCATCCTCGTCTTTCTGCTCTTTCTCTCTTTGTACTTGATGTATTGGAGGAAATTCTGGCTTTAAGTATTCTTCTATATCATCTAAAGTCTCTGGGAGAACCATTTCAGCCAAAGCTGACTTGACTTCTGCAGACATTTGTTCATCATCAACCATCTTGAATACCAAAAGACCAGTCTGAAATGTTTTACAGTACTAAGACATCAGCGTCTTTGATTTATATACTAGAAAAATCTGGACAAAAATTTTTTCATCACCAAGTTTGAGCATCAAAAAAATATGGCTTCAAGTTTGAAGTCCAAAAACTGTGGCCAAAACGTAATCCGTAATCAATTCAGGAATTCTTACCTCTGTCACTTAAAAAATGTATTAATCTAATCGCGCTTAGCTGAGTTCTTGTGTTCTGCAATAGAAAGGCGGATTAAATGACAAAGAAATAAAGAATTAAAACGAAGAAACACAAAGAAAACTCAACAGAGTTTGCATGTAAACATTGCCGCCATTTTGTTGCTAATAGCAACCAAGACCCACAATGCAACAGATACTCTTTCAATCTTTAAGTATATCAAAGTAAATTTAGAAATTTAATTTTAATTTTAGAAATAACTTCATTAAACTCGAAAAGGTTTTATTTTCCAAAAAACCCTTGACTTTTATACTTACTGTATTCAAAAAGTCATGATAGTTTAATAAGTTGGGCTTCCTTCATACCCAGAATGCAAATCGGCACTTGTCGAATGAAATTGTCAGAAAAAATAGTAAATTAGAATAAATTTTATTCTGTTTATCTTTTATTTAAAAATAACATAGTTTTCTAAAACTGTAATTGATTTGGCTCTAAATTATTTCAACTCGCGGAATCTTTTAGATTATTGCTAGATTTGGGTTACCTGTGTACCCAAAATGCACATCCACCCTGTTCGAGCAGGACTGGGTTAAAGCAGTTTGTTTACAGTCAGGAATTAGAACGTCTTTTCGTCAACAAAAATAATTTCTTTTTATCGTTTGTTGCACGCCTTAACAAACCCGATTAAGGTAAGAAATACGATTACTAATACTGTCTAGCGCCTGCATCTATTTTAGACCAAAATCCAGGCAAAAAATTGCGAGAAAATTACACATGCTTGTGAGCTGTTTAGTCACATGTTTGTTTATTTATGATTATAAAAAACTATTAGTTAACTTTTGCATTTATAATTTTTGTTGATTCAAGAAGCTGATGCATCAAAATGCAGGAAGAATATATCCTAAACCTTAGATACAAGTACAGCTAAAAAGGGTGCTTAATCTAGAAATGATTTCAGTGTAAAGTTGGGAGCTGAAGTAGGTTGCATAACTTTACCACAACAACTTCTTTTCGAAACTTTCAACTAAATCTTCATTTTTCCCATTCCAACTGCAAACACCAAAATAGTTTGATTTTTATAAACGTTAGTCAACTTATTTCATCAAAGTAGAGCTATTTTATCAATTTTTACAATTTCTGGCTCAGAATTTTCTGTCTTATTTAATTGTTGTTGTTAATATTTAATTATGTGAAAAAAACAAGTTTGCACTTTCTTGGCATTAATTATGAGTTTGGGCATTATTTGCTTATAATTCAAGAGTTTCATGCCAAGATTTTGTGCATTTGTTATGAAGTTTAGATAGCCACCAAATTACTTTCTTTTTAATTTTGAAATTTAAGCTTAAAGTTACTTGATGGAAAACTATGATATGAATAGGTCATGGGTTCAAATCCCAGCAAGGTCAGAAATTAATTTTCCAGATTTATTTCCCAGGGTCTTTTGCCCGGAATAACCTCCTTTCTAAGCACTATGACTTTCCATTATTTCTAGTGATGGAAAACTACGTTATTAAACTAGAGGTGAACAACTAACCAATGAAATTTTTTTACTTTCAGACATGGCTCATCGACTTGCATCTCACCATCGTGCATTCTTTTCGCCAAAATATTTTTCTGGTACCTCAGCGCATATCACTACATCGTCTGTGTTCCGAATGCCATTTGATGTCACAAGTGAAGATGACTTCAAAACCAGAGTATTACAGTCCAAAACACCTGTTGTAGTTGACTTCCATGCCAAGTACAAGCAACACCTACATTAATTATACCATGTAGTTCTGTTTATAAATATATGGGAAGGGTTCTAAGGGGTAGGGAGGGTCTGAGGAGGGTATATTGTGTAGTACCATCAAATATCCATACCTCCCCCATGGAGAGGGATTAGAATTTCCAAGAGGTGGGGAGGGTCTGAGGAGGGTATATTGTGTAGTACCATCAAATATCCATACCTCCCCCATGGAGGGAGAGGCATGAAAAAATGAAAAGAAGATTAACACACTTTTGAAAATTTACCATCCTCTCCAGAAGAATATTGATGCACCATGTTCAAACAACTTATGAACATTCTATGGTTGATTTCTTAGTTGTATGATAAATTCTATTTTTTCAGTTGGTGTAATCCTTGCAAAATTCTGGCTCCAGCATTAGAAAAGGCCATAGCAAACCAAGAAGGCAAAGTGAAATTGGCCAAAGTTGACATTGATCATCACCAAGATTTAGCTATCCAATACGGAGTGAGTAAATAGTACTTCTCAAGCTTATGAATGATTAATGAGGAGAAAACAAAGTAAATCACTACTGTGACGGTGGTTTGGATATGTGATCCTAATTAGCATGAAATTTGACCAATTTTGGCTTTGATTTTCTCCAAAGATTGCTAATAGTTTGAGAGAGTGTTTCATTCAATATAAACACCTTAAATTCTGCTGCAGTATTTTTATCAGCTTTTTATTTTGCTATGTTTTAAAACTAAATTTTTTTATCTACAAATTGCTGGCAGACCTAGCTTTTAAAATTGCTGGCTGTGG
This sequence comes from Stichodactyla mertensii, assembly GCA_011800005.2. NCBI lineage: Eukaryota > Metazoa > Cnidaria > Anthozoa > Actiniaria > Stichodactylidae > Stichodactyla > Stichodactyla mertensii. Next base: position 12,221 of record JAAAQI020181999.1, read on the forward strand.
CTGGCATTTGGCTGCTATTTTGAACCCTGCACACTGTAATTGATTTTTAATTATTATTATTATTTAAGGTTATGGCTGTACCCACTGTGCTTGGGATAAAGGATGGTCGAATTGTGACTCAATTTCAAGGCGTTGTTGGAACTAAAGAAATTATTGAATTTATTGAAAAATTAACAAAATAAATAAAGCCAATTTTTTTTTTTACATTCAATAGTCTACTTTTGATATTTTTGTTGAATGATCACACTTAATAAGATCTAGATCGAGGCTTTGGGGAAACAAAAAAATAAATATGATTATTTCATTGTTTCCCCAGAGCCTTGACTCAGATTTTGTTATGTGCAATCACTCAACCAAAATATTGAAAGTAGGCTATTGACATAACCAGATGGCATAGAAAATAATCTGTTGATTGATTTTTGTTAGTTTTGCCTTAACTTTTTTCTTTGTTATATTTAATATTTTTAAAGAAGAACTTCAAAATCAATTATTGTTTCTTCTAGCCTTTATCATTCATCCCCACCGCTTACCCTTCCTCCAAAAATGGAAGGGGAGGGGAGGGTAAGGAATAATTGTCATCAGATAAATAACTCCTTTAGTATTTAATTTTTTTGTTTTATTACTTCTTGCATTAGTACAGTAAGTGAACTTAGCCAAATGTGGCGAAGTAAAGAAAAAAATTTTATTGCATACAAAAATGCTAGCTACTTTTATTCTATGTAAACTTAGTAGATTAAACTTTTTTCAGAAATATACTTTAAGCTCCGTTATAGAACTTCCTTTGTTTAATGGACTTAGGATCGCACGCCTAAGTGACATTGCAAAATAATTGGGTTTTTTTAACTTTTTGTTTTCGTTCATATTCATGTTTTTTCTATATTTATTACGTAATTAGCTGGCGTTTTCTCGTTTTCATACAATTTTCTTAGCGTTGCCACTTCCACTTCCGGACAGCCAAAGACGCTACAAATCTATGCAAATCTGATTAAAAAATCTTCATTACAATATTAATGCTTCGCTTCACTGAAGCCCTAAATTCCTCCGCGTAATCCATCTATAACAGCCAACTTCAGCCTAATTCAGAAATCTTTCACTACACGATTATCTACAAGAAAAAAGCTGCCTAAACTTCGAGTTGTAACAGTAAACATCTCAAAAAAGCGTAAAACGTCGAACTAGAAGTTCCCAAGAGTTCCAGGAACAGAGGTAAGCATCTTTTGCAAATCTCTTTAATTACGGATAAGTAAACTAGAACAAGTTTAAACTTTATTACGTGTTCAAAATTTGCTGGAGTAGTCGTTGAGTTTTAATGAAAAAATTGTTTTCAACTGTGAAACGTTTGGTCGCTGAAGAAAAACAGCTGAATTGTGTAGTTATTAGAATTCCATCCATAGATAGTCGGAGATCGCAGTTCCAATATAGCTCTGTTTACTTAAGTAAAATACTGAATTGAGTTGTTATAAAAGCTTGCGAAATGATTATGAAAGTAGTGAATATTTTTAATATTTCCTTATTCTCAAAGCAACAGAATCTGCCATGGAACATCCTCCACAAACCAACCGCGAAAAGTTCGAAGAAGAAGATGTCAAATACCAGGTAAATAAGCGAAGATTTTAATGTTTAAAAGAGAATTTACTGCGTAATGACCTAAGTATGCTTCGAAAGATAAGGTCAAATCCTCTGAACAAGGACAGCTCTGTTTTGAGAAGAAAAAAAAACTGATGCAACTCGAGTGTCTTGAATGTCGCAACTCTGTGCGGTAGTCAGGTCTGAGGCATGATAACCAAGAAAGTGTGACATTCTACAGTTGGTACGTACTGGCCTGATACCAGCTGTAGCTTGGTGTCTTTATAATTTTAGTCGTTTAAAAGATTATGCGCTCCTCTGTTAAGACTCGGTGTCTTGCAAGGTTTAAAAAGCTATGTTACGCAATGTTTAGCCGCTAAATTGCGACTTTAATTCATTTGTTTTGAACGCGGAAATTTTTGTTTTTTAAGCCGGCGATACACATGGTGCAATTTTTTTCTTGCGTTGGCAATAGAAAATTTTAGAGATTTTGTTGCGAGAGCGAGATTACCGAGTGTACCACACAACAAAAAAATTGTTGCAGAGAGTTCAAAAATTTGAACTTTTCTCTGTAACATTTTGAACATTGCACGACTCGTATTGAATGTTGCAGCATGTATCAAAAGCATGATAGACGCTGCAGTTTTTCTCCATGCAACAAAATCTAAAATTGCATTGTCAGCTCAGGAAAAAATGCAGTGTGTATCACCGATTTTAGTAGTGTACAACACACCTTAATTTCTTGGTTCGTTCTTTTTCTTCCCTCCTTCCTTCCTTCCTTCCTTTTAATTCCTTTTTTCTCTCTCTCTCTCCTTTTCTTTCTTTGTTTCCTGGCTTTCATGATCACTTCCTCTAAGAATAATCGCTCGCTTGGGTTTTCCAGAAAGCCGCTGAGAGACTTCTGTTTGGCTCGAATTTGCGCACTGCACTGGTGTTTATCTCACTGTTACCCATTCTCCCTATCGGGATTGTCGCTCTCGTGTTCTGGATTCGAGTAAGTATTTCATTCATTTATTCATTCATCCATCCGTCCGTCCGTCCGTCCGTCCGTTTGTTCGTTCGTTCGTTCGTTCGTTCGTTCGTTCGTTCGTTCGTTCACCTTTTCATCCTTTCGTTCATTAATTCACTTTCTCACTCATTTTTCCTTCCTTCCTTTTTCATGTATTTCATTTCCTTTCACATTTTCAGGGAAGAAAGCGATGGAACAAAGGAGAAAAAGCAGGCGCTTCAGATGACTTCGCTGAAGCAGAGAACATGGCCTTAACTTCTATATCGTTCGGTATCCTAGGTGTCATAACTGTATTGATGTGTCTAGAACAACTGAAGAGAGACCTCAAGACAGTGTACGGATGAATGAACCATATCAAGATGGCGGCAATCGTAATCATTATCCATTCGTTTGAAAAGATTTCGTATGTAGAGTGGTTATCGTATGAGTGGGAAACGTACGGTACGGACTTACAGCACGTGCACGGTACGGTATGCAGTAACATTATAATGGCTTCCCATTGTTTTCTTGTGAATCATCCAATCACAATGCGTAGGTACAGTATTACCGTAAAGTACGGTACGACTACCAACTCGCTGTATGGTTTCCCACTCATACGAATTCCAATCTGTGGACACGGCATGGTACGGAAATGACGACATCCGTGTAACCAATCAGCACTAGATATTAATATAACTGCTCATCCAATCAGAAAGCGCCGTCATGGTCACGGTACGTCACGTCTGTACCGTGTTTCACAGTCATACAAAATCTCTTTTACTTGGCCGCCATTTTGAAAAATCTTCAAAGAACTGCTTTTCATTTTGGACCCAGAAGTCGTTTTTCGTTCGAATTACGTCACACTTAACAGCTCTATGGTTTTAGAAATTCTCGTTTCCAGAGCCCGCGTTCCATTTGGTCTGCGTCAAGAGCGAAGCATTATGGGTCAATCCACCTTTAATTGTTTTCTGATTGGCTGATAAAAAACGGTTTTTTTTGTTTTGACGGATACCAAGAGCATCGCAGGCTCAAGAAACGAGAATGACGCATGCGCATTAAGAATTTGTAAGTTCCCATTGCGACCTACGTGATCAATACAAATATCTCTTAAAATTTTAAATATTTCTGTCATTGTTTTAATAAATAAAAATCAACAATCATTGATCAATGCTGTTTCTTTGGTGCTTCACAGTTTTGATGTCACGCAATGCGGGCATCACGCGAGTCTAATGTCATATTTGCATAAAACTGTTTGCATGGAGTCCCAAATCTAACAGCGATAACCACCTTGAAACTGTGCCTGACAGAGAACCGAAAATTCTGGATTCTTTTTGACTCCGGCCATTTTAAAAAAATGAGATTACAAAACGATTGTTCAACTTTGAACTTTTGCTCGTGAAAAATGGTTGTCTTGTTTTAGATATCTAGTTTGGTAAGTCTATATATATATACACATTGTATGATATTGATATTTTTAAAGTGTCAAATGGCCTGTCCAAAGTATAACAGAGCGATGATGAATATAGCAATTGATGTGCACTTTCTAAAACCTGATTAACGACTGTTCTGGCTTGTCTGACTGTAGCTGCTACTATATTTTAGAACTCAGAGAACTGAGTTTTTTGGGGGCAGAATCATCAGGCAAACGAGTTGTTGAGCTGTTAATGTTGTAGTTTTTATTGCTGTTATTCAAGTCGGCGTAAAATTGATCCTACTATCTGTAAACTTCCAGCAAAAAAGTTTTTCTAACAAGCGACTATTTTGCTTAAACCTTTTATTGTTATTCAATTTTTTGCAACAAGTTTTCTTTTTTCATTTTTCGGTTGCCAACATCATCTTCCCGCTGAAGAACAGCTGTCCTTTCGAAATGACTTTCAATCCAAACTGACTTTTATAAACCTTATGGTTAATGCCTTTTAGTTTGACATTTAGTCTACTTTAATATATTTCAAAAATCATTTCTTGATGTTTTTCAGCCTTATTTTAAGACAAGAATTTAACCAAAACTTCAAGAATACATGTTGTTTTCACAGTGTTACTGAATTTGAGTAGAAACTTCTTGAACTCTGTTCATTTTGAATAATTTTTTGTCGCTAGATTGATTGTGTAGAGTGTAACTTTATCTCTGATCCACCTGTTTTCGTTGCTATTGTGTTGGCTTAAAAAGTCCAAAAACATCAGTAGAAAAAGTTGATAATTTTCAAAATGTTCAAGCTACAAACAAGTATGTATTTTATGTTTCTTAACACAGTTGGTTGATAAATCTATGGATTTGATGTTCTTTTGGTTCGTTGTATATATTTTTTCTCTCATTTTCTATTATTTCAGTTTTCATATTAATCATTGAAACCTGATTCTAACTCTTTCCTGAGACAAACATCAACTTTTGCGATAAAATTTCAATTGCAGATCGAACATTAAGTGTTTGACCAGACTTAACAAAATAAACTAAAAGGTTCCCGTTTCAAACAGTGCACAGAGAATCTGTTGTGAAAGTTTTTATAATAGTTTGTCCGTGGATAGAACTTGGTTCATAACTTACGGTACGGCCCTCGCGCTCGGTTAATAATTGGGATTATACATGTATATTGCCAAAAATCAGCTTCGTTAAGTTCTTGACAATAAATGGAGAACAATACTTCTGTGAGTGTTTTATGTCATCCATCATGGCGAATTTCTTGAATGTGATTGAACCGCAAACAGGGCCGTAGCCAGGAAGAAACTACAACCGAGGCGAAAGACCCCGAGGGGGTAGCACGAACGCCGAAGGCGGGAGTTTCTAGGGAGGTCCGGGGGCATGGCCCCCGAGAAATTTTGAAATTCAGACTTCGAAAATGCGATTTCCAGCGTTTTGAGGGCCTTTTGGTAACCTTTCATAAACGATTTTAAGCGGATGAAATCTTCTAATATTATCAGTCTGATGGGAAAAAAAATAAATAATAATAATAAAAAAAAAAATCGACAACATTTGGTAAAATTTTACTGAACTGGCAAAGCAAGTAGTAATGGTATTTTGAGGAACACCACCAACGTACTCTAAAGTGTTCTTTTTTGTATTGGTTGGAAGGAGAGATCCCTTAAAGCTGTGCCTTCAACTCGTACGGCTCGGTTATTATGTGAAAATTGTCTTTGAGTTGCTGTGAGAGACTTATACAAGCGGGAATGAATATCTTCGTAACGATGACGACAAGTGCTTCTGAAACAGGTACATATTTGTCAACTGTCAATCTCTTTCCACCTATTCATTCATTCATCCATCCATGCGTCCTTCTTTCCATCCATCCATTCTGTCCTTCCATCTATCCACTATCATTTTTCTTTCTTTTATTCAGTTTTTCCCCCTGTCCGCCAGTCAAATCCAGGACCCATGTCATCTTCAGCAAGATTCGAATTATCTCCGACCCAGACTCCACAATCCTATCCTTCGCTGACACCGCAGTCGCTGCCCATAGCGATCGAATTGCATGATGGGAATCACGGCACCGTTATCAATACTGGTCAGCGGTCTTTTGTGATAGACAACGGGAATCCAAGTCAGGTAAAGCATAGTTGAAAGAAATGATTTTCACAAAAAATTTACTCGCTTAGTCGACAAAGCTGGGTGACGCGGAAATGCATGTGTGATATATAAATAGTAGCAGAGTTTTCTAATTTACAGCGTTTTTTTTCTACGTCTCTATGTTCCTTTCCGTAGTTTCCCACAATTCTTAATTTAGGATTTGCGCTCGCCAGCAAGGTCAGGGTAAAAAACATTGAAAACCGATCGTAGGTTTGAGGAAATTCGTACACTAGATGTCTATTTAGATATCCTATTTAGTAAACCATTTACATCCTTCTTTCGTATTTTAATCCACATCTGATAAAACGCTGCCGTTTGTTTTCTGTTCAATTTCCGTAGTCTCCTTCATATACTAGCCTTGCCCCTGACCAGACTCTGACCTCGTTTGCACTTACTAAATCAAGGAGAATTATGGGTATCTCCGGGAAGGTGCATGCGCTTTACAATCATGATCGGTAGAAGACTTTACGGGCTGCATATCAAGGCGCCATTGCGCTGCCGGGCAGCTTACATAGGACTTTTCTGAGATAGTGAACATGGTACATCATGGTCTAGCTTGGGTATTGTTGATCATGCCTTATATGGTGTTGTTTGCACCGAAGATAGACCACAATGCACCTTGTTTGTCTCCTTAGAAATGGCATATTCATACAATCAGCGACGTTCTGCGCATGCTCGGGAAAAAGGCGGGAAAATGGAAGTAGCATCAAAAGCATACTTTTTGTTTCTTTTCTTTTCTTTTCTTTTCTTTTCCTTTCCTTTCTTTTCTTTTCCTTTCCTTTCCTTTCCTTTCTTTTCTTTTCTTTTCTTTTCTTTTCTTTTCTTTTCTTTTCTTTTCTTTTCTTTTCTTTTCTTTTCTTATATAACGTAATATTAATTTTATGTTAACGTTAGCAACCAAACAATCAAGAGGTAAAACCAGAAAACCACATGATGCTTGGCTTTCTCAGTACATTGTTCTGCGCATGTCCGTGCGGGTTGATGTCACTGTGTCACGCAATACAGGTAAGAGTAAAGTGTGCGCGCAAGACTTTTGCTAGACATCAGAAAACACTATAACTTTATTTCTTAAACCATGATCATTGTTGATCTGCTCGATTCATGCCCTTATTTTAAAGATGTCGTGGTCACTTGTCACGTAATAAAAATACGAAATATGTGAACACGCGCGTCACAAAGTTGACAGACGTGACTTTTCGCTTCTATCACGCAACTGATGCCGAAGACTTGTCCGTGCATGCGTACTGATCATGCGCACTTTACCATCAATTTCTCCTTACCAATTCCTATCACGTGATCAACAGGTGAATTCAGATTATTCCTATGGCAATAGAGTGGGTGCAAACTACAACTCCCAGCAAGCCTGGCGATGGGGATTGGCGTCGGTGGTATTGGGATCCCTGTGTGTATTGATTATTATTATGTATTACCTTGTACTTATGGCCATTCACGTTAGCTGATCAACACTTCCGGTCCAGCTGGTCAATACTTCCGGTCCAGATGATCGATTGATTTGTAAAATTTTTCTGGGCACATATTAGTAAACATCAATGAAATTTTTAAGAATAGCGCTTTCTGATTGCCTACGTTATTTACAAAATAAAATCTTAGAAAATATTCTCACGACTTACGAGTTTTTGTAATGGTAAAAAGACTTTTTATATTTATTTTCGTAGCGAGATTCAAGATGAAGAAAAAGAAGAAAATTCCAAGATATTCGTGTCTTGGTGGTAACCCATCTTGGTATCAACCCTGCCCTATCGGGCTTGACTCGCTGTCTTGGAAAATCAAGTTTTTTCCACTGTACCACGCGCGGATTCAGTAAATTAGCATAATAATTTAATTTTAGTAGTGTAAGGGTTTAGCCGTGAAATGGTCTGGGATCCGGCTATATACTCTCCCCTGATGCCTCTAGAACTCTTTGTGGGCGATTCCACCTCGGTACCAGAGGGACAGAAAGGCACTGGATGTTCCCTCAGGTCAGTGAAGTCCATGCTACCCCTCAGCTCTGCGGATGTCTCGGGGGTATGGCGGTACGGTTAAACTGACTTTTGGGGTTCGAGCCCCAGTAAAGTAGTAATAGGATTTTTTTTTTTTAATAATTTTTCAAAAGATACTCACTAAAAACTGAAACGCCACAACCTGTACTATTTTGAAATCTATGACACGATGATTGCTTTCAAAAAAAAATGTGTCCCAAAATTATCAAAACCTTTTTCCTTGATATCGGAAATGCATCTTTGACAAATCGTCTATCTATTTTGAGCCTGTTGCTAGCGAGCTTGAAATGATGATCACGAAAAACAAGCGCTTCTGCGACGTTGCTAGGTAACCTGTGACGTAAATACGCTGTTTAATATTTTACAACGTTTATTCCTGAACTTGTTTTATGCTTTTGCCTGGTATATATATAAATTAAGCTTAATTGCTCGGCTGTATTGAAACCATTTAGGCATTAAACGAACCCAAGAAGATATATTTTAGAGCTACGAGTCAAACTAAAGGTCACCTTTAACTGGCACATTATCTTATAAGGTAGGTGTTCCTATATATCACTTTAAACTTAAATATTAAAGAAAGGATTTAAACCTCAATTAGTATCTGAAAGAGGGCTGTTCATTTGAAGAGTACTCTCAACGAACTGAAGTATTATAGTTAAACTCTGGTAGGAATAGCCTATAAAATTCTAAAACTTTTGAATGGAGTTTGTTGGTGGTCACTTGGACTTTTCAATGTGGTATTCTGCAATCCTTTGCTTGTGTTTAATGTGCTATTCTTTTCTTTTAAGTTTAATAGCAATATAAGAGGCATTTTTCGTTGAGATTCCTCTACTTTTTCAAAGCAAAAACAAGGTTTTTATTCTTTGATGTAGCAACATAGGAATCTGTCTAGAATTAAAATAAATATACAAGAATGTCATCTGATTAATAACAATTTGACAGCTCATCACAACGTTTTTAATAATTTCAAACCATCTATTCTAGTTTCAATTTATTTTGTTAATGCTTTGACTACATTTTGCATTTACTTGTTAATCAAATTTAGGTTATCCAAAGTTTGTTCGTATTTTACGACGACATTTGTGAATTATTGACTTAAGAATGGACACTTAATTGTTTACTCTCCAAAGTCACGTAATAACTAAAACCTTTGCTGAACTTTGAACTAAACGTCGTCTTAAAATTCTGAAGAATTGCTTGCTAACAATAAGAAATACTTGAATGTACTTCATTTTTGTTCAAACTATTTTTTTACCGTTTTTAAGGGTATAATAGCTTTATTCAAGTAATTTAGGCTGTTGTTTCGAGAGTTGAATTGACTAGCAGCAATTTGAGATTAGTAAAAAGGCTTTTACGATCTCAACTACTCTTGACCTTGAATGAAGGGTATGATAAAATGGAATTCAGAGATTTTTACACAAAAGGACATAGAAAAAAAGGAGAAAAGATAGCAAGAAAAGCTCGAGGAATAAAAGTACCAGATGTGAAGTGTTTTCGGCTCTGCTTCTTGCTGCAAAAATAGTTGACAAACTTTTACTGGAAATGATTTTCTTTCTTCTCTTTCTTAAAGTCTGAAAATAAACATTATAAGACAATGCGAAGGTTCATACTACTACTGTAAAATGAAGGGCTATTTATATGGTTTTATTACCTTTTAATAAATTCGCTTTATTTTGAGAAAAATTAGCAGCTTATTCCGTAATGTGATGGAATTTGTCGAGACACAGGGCAAACAAAACATCTTCCTTTGCCAATTACTGAAGTGTCTATTTTTGTCTTTCTTTTGTCTCAAAAATCCCTGGATTAAAGAGAGGATTAATGGATTTAACATAAACAAAAAACTTTATCCATGCAAGTGAAAGACGTTTTTGAAATCAGAGATGTGAAAATTCACACAATTCATTATAATAATAGTGTTTTAAGAATTGGATGAGTGAAGGCTAGCTTAGACACCTCTCCCCAAAGGTTCCCTGAGTAAACAAGGAATATAGACCCGCTCTGAGGTAGTCAAACAAGGTGCACTGTGGTCTAGCTTGGGTCAAACAACACCACATAAGGCATGATGAACAAGAGATGTTTGTGCCGAAGACCACGATGCACTATGTTTGCTATCTCAGAAAGGGCCTCATGTTGTCCATATCTACTGAAAAAGAGTTGCGGGTGAAGCCATTCTCTCACTTATTCTCAGCTCCCAACCTCGCCTTATTAGTCCTTCGAGGACCGTTGGGTGCTAGTGTAAGTGACAAGCATTTTTGTTTTTTAACTGCGCAAGCTCATTATAGTTAGAGTGATTTTCCTTCGAGCATGAAAGAATAGGCAAACTAATAGTTATTAGTAGACTCTAAACCTATTGTTTTCTTTTGTTCTTTATCAACTAGTACAAACTATATAGTCA
>JAAAQI020182110.1:0-17766 GCA_011800005.2 Stichodactyla mertensii
TAAATGGTTTCGCCCTGCCATACGACGCTTCAGCAATCGATGTCTGGATGTATGGTCCCAAATTAATCAAATAAAATGAAAGAAAAATCCAAAATTCTAAGCTACACGTTTAGAAAAGTAAGGAATCGCAGTTGAATAATTCTTCGTATTCAGTTAAGAAATTACGCAACCAGTAGCAAGATGTAAATTAACCAGTGGTACCGTTAGTGCCAAAAATCAACTCGGACCCGCGGTTTTTCGTGGAGCAAGGGATTGGGGAAATATAAAGTGTTGTTCGTCATTTTCTTTTTTCGCCAATTGAAATTAGAAAAATTTCGATGTCAATACGTTGTCAGCGTTTGAAAATACGAGATGATTAAAAATTGGTTAAAAATAGTTCAGCATCGACTGACCTGCCTTTTTTTCGTAGTCTTACATAATGAACACTTCGACGTAAAAATGGTGGTCTTTTCGATAATATCTAGTTTTACAGCTATAGAGAAATTATTCTTTCGAGTCTATGGTCCTGCTACATGCTATTAGCACTTGCTTTGTTCCAAGTCAGGAACGAATATAGAGAATATTGGAAAGTCTAAAGTTTCAATATTCTACAGATGACTCAGGAAGCTTTCAAGAGACTTGAAGTGCAGATTGTCGTTTCTGAAAAAATCTTTTTTATCAGAGAGCGCCTTCAGAAGTGTTTCTTATCTTCTGTTATTCGCATAAAATAACTCTATATGTCTTGAATTCCATGATAACACTTGCGAATTTACCTTAATTTTTCCCTTTTTGAGTTAAATTTTATCAGTTGTAACTCTTGTTATGTTCCGCTTTCTTTTACCCCGAAAGAAAACATACTTTTGACTGATGCTGATCTGATCGACAACATTTCCGATTTATTCTGTGCGTTATTCTTACTCATAGTATTTTTTAAATTTATTTCATTCTCATTTCCACCAAGTAACCGCCACCACCACCACCACCACCACCACCACCACCATCATCATCAGAAGCAACAGCAGTAGTAACAACACTACTATTTTTATTTTTACTGTTCACGGTCTCTGTAATAATCCTGTTTCGCATTCCATAATTGCCACTGACCACGGACTCATTCGTACAGGCTTGGCCTCGTTTAGAGCTTATTCATAAATACCAACGGCAATGTGAAGAATGCACAACTTGAACAATACAAACACTTTTAAATTCCACAGACGTTCACTAGTATCTGGGGATAACTTACCTAAAAACGAGGCTAATCCTGCACGAATGAGTCTGTGGTCATTGCAAACAGCGGTTTTGGTTTGGAATGTTAAACTGTACTATTATCGTGTCCTCGTCACTGTAATCGATCACAATCTGTGATTATTACTATTGTTCTAGCTCGTTATCATTACAAGCATTATTCCTTACTATCGTCTTTATCACTTTCCTCCTTCCTTATTCCGGGGGGTACTCCCAGGGCAAGTACTCCCCCTCGGGTCCTCATCCATGTGAACAAAACTAACACGGCAGTCATCAATCTCACTTTCCACGCAATACACTGTGGTTATCTCTACTCCATTCCTATTTTAGTTTGTCTAACCGTTTTACCGCCACCCGGTTAAGAGCATCGGTCTGTTGTGCGGGAGGTCGTGGGTTCAAGCCCCGGCCGGACGAACACTCAGGGTCTTAAAATAACTGAGGAGAAGGTGCTGCCTTTGTAATAATATCTGCAAATGGTTAGACCTTCACGTGGCTCAGATGATCATGTTAATGGCAGTCCTGTCCCTTTCAACTTTAGAGACGTTAAAAGAGGACCACACGTTTGTCAACGTACAGCTGTTACGTGTTACCCTCTATAAATAAGGTTGGTTAATTTTTGCATTTCTTATTTCTTCTTTATTTCGTCTAATTACCCATTTATTATGATGTCACATCAAAACAATCTATTGTCTCATCCAATAGCTTTTCTGCTTTCTTTATTTCACTCTCCTCTCACTTCCTTTCTTCCTTCCATTCACTAACATTAAACCAGAAAAAAGTAACCTTGATACAGCTCATGCACGTTTTTGAACCTCTTTTATCCATTCTTGAGAATCAATCCAAATAACACTTCTTTCATTAGGCAAACATGTCGTATTTTTCCGTCAGATATGATCCTCCTTCATAAATTAGGCGTCCAACAGTCTTCTCTACTCACGTTCGTTGCAGTGGGCAAATTCATCGTATTTGACAGTTTGCATTCTAACAGAGGATAGATTTGGACAGCATGTCTCAAGTATATGAAAATGAAATATACTCTATAAAAATTACGCTTCCGCTTTCACGAAAATCTAACCTCACAATGGCCGAGTCAAGATTTAAAAAGAAATTTCTGTGCATGGAAATCTTCGGCTTAAGCTAGATCTTGTCCCATTTCAGATCACATGACCATTCCTTTGAGCATCGTGTAAGTAGTTCTAACAAATCGCACATCGTTTGCTGTAATCTTGATGAAGAAATGCCCAAAAATCAAGCAAAACTAGGAGTGCAACGAGAATGAATGAATGAATGAATGAATGAATGAATGAATGAATGAATGAATGAATGAATGAATGAATGAATGAAATGTAAACTAGTAACGGAATCAGCGTACCTTTTTTTAAAAAGTAAACCGATCTCAAACCAAGAGGGAACCTTTTTTTTCCTGAGTGGCAGTTTAGAAGCCTAGTTTGTCTTCCTTAACATATTAAGTCCGTTACGTTTGTCCGGTACACGGCACCTTTGAACTGTTTCTTGCTACTTGAAATTCAATGATTTACATTAAGTTCTTGACAAAGGCAATTAATAATGTTAAGTTTCGATGTTAGGAGGAACTGTTATGGTTTTGATGGATTGGGTATCTGAATACAAGAGGTGAATAAAGTTAATTTGTTTTATTACAGTTGGTCAGGGCTGACGGATGATGTTTCAGATTATTCGAAAAAAAAAGCAACAACTCTCTTTGTGATCTGATAATAACGTTTTCGAAATAAATTATATATAGTGTCAAATGAATAAATGGATGGATGGAAAAATGGATAGATTTAAGGATGGATGGATGGACGGACGGACGGACGGACGGACGGATTGCTGGATTGATCGATCGATTGATAGATCGATGGATGGGTGGATGGATGGATGGACGGATACGCCTTCGAAAGCCTAAATAATCAAAGGTGAAATTGAAAAGTTCTCATGGCAGTCAGTTAATGATGCCCATATTATGCGAAGGGTATTATTGTAAATCTAGAAAATTACTTCGAACTATCGAAGGAAGCAATGTTCGAGAATTACATCAATGCTCTACGCATGATAAATGCCTCATGAAATACAACTGATTAAACCTGATTTAACCTAACCAGACAACTTTTTTTTTCAATTTGGTATAGATAGATGGAAGGATGTGAAAAACGACATGAGTGCGTGATATTGGTGTGTAAGTGGGTGGGTAAAGCGTCAGACGGCCATTCTCGCCAGTGTTTTCATCTCTTCCATTTTTTTCAAGTGATTCAAAATCTCAATCACGTACAAGACACCATCTCTTAAAACTCGTAAGTAAATTAAAACAAATTTCCTTGGTGTCGCGCCAATTTTTTTCCAACAATGTCACATCTCTTGCCAACATATTTACAATCACAAGCAGTACAAGTGAAAATATGAGGACCATACTTTATTATGAATATCCTGCTACCATATCCTGTGGATTTATCACGTATCAACGCAAACATCAATTAAATATTGAAGCGAAAGACAAAAACTAACGGGGAAAAAAACAAGGAAAGAAGTCTGTAACTACAACATGTGACTTACCACGCTTCGTAGATTAGTCGATAAAGACTTCACAGAGAGAACTTTCTACTCTTCAGCTGAGGACGGTCACTTAGTGAAAGACCATTCGAAATTCTAAAGGACCGTACTAACTCTTTCAGTCATCGACTGCTGAAACGCTGTATGGCAGCACGAAGCATTTACTGGTCAGCTTGAGCGATTTCAGCTCTAAAACCGCTCCAGTAATTAGTAGAATCAAGAACTAGTCCCCAAACTTTAAACCAACGTCATATGTTGAGATGTGAATAATGTAAACTAGTAAACAACAGAAAAATAAGGGTAAAAAACAGTTTCTAAATCCTAGATCATTCAGTGCCGTTCAAGTAAAGTAAAAAAACCTGGTTTTTTCTTCTTCTTCTTCTTCTTTTTTTTTTTCCTCGATAAACACGGGTATGGCGATAAAACAAAGATTAATAAATACTCTTTTTTACCTTTGAATGGAAGCTAAGTGTTCATTTATCTATCTATATTCAGTTGTTGTCCGTGTAATGCAGGTTAGGATGGCTGCTATTGTGTACGTTGTGGGAAGCATGCTGTGCAGAGAGATTTGTAGAGCTTGTAGGAGTGTGAAATTGTCCATCTGTGGTGTAGCGGCCAAACCTAGCACTGCAGCATTTAATTTACTTTTTTCTTTCTTGCTTTCGTTCTTTTGTTCCTTCGTTCCTATTTTTCATCTATTCTGTTTTCTTCCCTTGCCACTCTTTTCATTTTCCCTTATTTCATTGCTTTCCTGCTTTCTTTCTTTCTTTCTTTCTTTCTTTCTTTCTTTCTATTTGCCTAACCGTTCGGGTCATTCCATGAACAGCCATAAGTCTCCACAAATTGCAAACAAAGAATTCATCCCTCTTTCTTCGTATAAAAGAATTTTTCAACACCGCCAATATGCCTAGATTCATTTTAACGCCTTATAAAAGTTTCTTTTAAAAATTTGCATACAACCTAATAGCGAGATAAACATTCTGTTGATCCATCGTCGATATTTGTTTAAACTCTCGCATATGGTCTCTCTTAATAACAAGGTTTCAACTGTTATGAAAGTCACACAGAGAACAACTTAAAATTTTCAAAGCTACACATTTGATGTCAGCGAAGTCAAGTAGAGCTGGTTATAAAATCGAATAAAGAAAAGCTCCGTTCCCTTGCAGGAGAGCTAGCTTGTTTATAATCACGAACTCTTAAAGAAAAATAAAATTTTAAACGAAATGTGCTGAATTTAGTTTTTTATTTTTTTAATTTTATGTATATACCTAATTGCAAGAACCTTGTCATATGAAAAATATATAATATGTAATTTAATGGGATAGGAGTTAATTAAAAGACAAAAAAAGATCACTGAAGCTGAACATTTTCTTTTGTCTTGTAATTTATTCCTGTCTCACTAAATTACTAATGTTCTTTTTCTTGTAACAATGTTCTTGCAATTAGGTGTTATAGTTATTGTGAGTTCGAGACCGACTGCGATGGTGTAATGATTGTGGTGAAAACATTTTGATTGGGCGAGAAGAAAGCCGTTCAACAGTCACATGCATGCTTTGCTTCTCATACAAAAAGTCCGTTTCTGATTGGATGACATTTTTAACTTCTTGCGTTTTGATTGGTTCCGTTGAAATAGGAAGCCATGACGTCAGGACGGCAAACTTTGTCTTGCTTCAGCTCGCGCCAGAGGCCAAAAACCGATAGTAAATTTAGCGATCAAATCGAAATACGGCGGACAGTTCAAGAAGAATGAACATTTGCTATATCTAAAAAAGCACTTGACAAATAGTGTTTTCAGAGAGTTAATTGAATGTTATGGCATCTATTGCTTCTAAGATATCAAGGATTGAGAATCATACAAACTTTAAATAAGTGTCGGATTTTACAGTCACGTCTGATTAGACTCGTTTCATGGCGTTTTTCCGCACGTTTCGAATCTCAATAACTTCGCTTCTATTCATAATTTTGCCTTCAAACTTTTACGCCCTTGTCTCAAAAGTGTCTCCTTTAGATTGGTATAGCTTATTTCATTTTTAATATAAAATAAATAGCAAACAGTTTGGGCAAAACTTCGGTAATCTGGAATTATTTATACGTCATTAATATATTGTTCGTAAGATGAATAAGCAAAAAAGAATGATAGGGAACTTGATTGTGAATTGAGGAAGAATAAAAATTTAAGAGCAATAGTTGTAATCAGTTTTGTGTCGGTTAAAGAGCCCGCGGGAACTTGAAAATGATTTCAAAACAAGAGAAAAATAGTATTATTATTTTCCTTTGCTTTCGTAAATGAGTCGTAGAAAGAAACTCACTTAGCACGAGGTAAAAACACAAACTAAATAAGCTAAATAAGCAAAAAATCTGAACGTCCATGGCATTGCACACCTGTATCTCGCGTATCAGCTTCAAGTTTTGTCCTTTGATATTCTCCTTTCAATAAAAGTTTCGCCTACCTTATTTCATCAGCAAGAGATTATTCCTTTTCGTGAAAGCTTCTGGCTTGCGGAACCACAGCTGTTGATAATCGCGCCGAAATACAGCAGTAAGACTTCACTGTGATGTAAAGCTAACGTTAATTTTTTATAAGATTCAGCAAGATTCAGACTTTAGATGTCTAATTCACGCGAAAGCCTCAAAAATACTAAGATTCAGCAAGAAGAACTTTAAATAGCACAACTTTAAATATATTCCCCTGGGCTTTTTCACTTCGAAATAGAAACTTTTAAAAATCCCAAAAATCTCCGAATGAAGATCTCCCAGGCAGAACACGCCGTTACAGAGCTATTTCTCGATGTTTTGACACTACTTAAATAACAGTGTCGCCCGACATTTCAAACTTCAATTTGGTGCTTTTAATGACCACTAGCTTACCTCCCTTAATCCTATTTACTCCTCTTGATCGCGTTTTTCCCAGTTATTTTTGGAGCAGTTTTGAAGAAAAAAATATATATGATTCTTCACGGTTGCTTTCGTGTTTGTATTGAGACTTATTTTGAATATTCTGACAAACTTTACCGTTGAGTCGCGGGTTTATATTGAAGTCTCCAAGTCATACGTAAATACGCCGATGTCTAAGTGTCACTCTCTTGGCGTCTGGGTGCGGGCTTATTTAAAAAGAAAAGATATTCCCAGCATCCTTCGCGCGCTGGGGTTGAGGAAATAGGCTTGGAGTGAGTGGGATACTCGACGGAAAAACAAATTGATCTCACCCAATGAAACTAACCAGTCCGTCTAATGAAAAGTTATGGTTTTATTATTAAAAAAGACAAACTGCTGCCTTTAATATTTTGAACCCTAACGGCGGGGTTTTCTGTTCTGGAGTAATTTAAAACCAATAACCCCAGCCACTTCCGAGTTATCGAAAAAGATGAATGAAGCGAGGCTTCGTGCTAAATGGCACGAAACGACTGACATTTCTTTGACTTGTTCTGTTGTCACTCTTTTCTCTTGACTTGTTCACCCGTAAAAACTATACTTTTAAGCAACACGAGAAGTCAAAAAATGTCAGTCGTTTCACGCCAACAAGCGGTGACTAGCACGAAGGATATCACGTTCATACACCTTTTTCAACGGAACTTGAAAGTGAGCTATTTCTTTGTGGAGCTCTCGTACGCGTTGGTTCTACTTCAGAACTTAACTCTTAACTAGAAAATGTCTGTTAATCAACTAAACATGAATGTCGACGGCGATACAGACCTCTTTGGTAATTCTCAATCCGGGAGGCAAAGCAAAAAGGTATTATTTCCTGAGAACAACGGAATAAATTTTCTTAAATTATCACTTATATTATTCCATCCTTCCTTATAATGAGATTTAGCGCAAGACAGTTAGAGAGTAATTGAAAATCACAAGGTCACGTACAAACACGCCAAACCTCTTTGGCAAACAAACAGTCAAGACCAAGCCATTTAAAAAGATCAAAATGTCTTGGTTTATTAGACAATATTATAACCGGGCAAGAGATGTTTCATAATGAACATAATTTAGAGCTGCAAAGGACGTGAGCCTTATCAGAAACATTAAGAACCAAGTATCATAACCCTACGTATGGTTTTGGACTACATTTTCAAGCCCCCCACTCGGCATAATGTTATGTGACCTTCCCTCTTCCTTTTGTCTAATTTAATATGACCCACCCTTTTTGAAGGCTCAAAAAATAATGACCCTTCCTACCCCCTCCCCTCCCCCTGCTATTTTATGACAATTTCCTAAACTCGGATTTATCCGGCAGAGGTGCATATTTATTCCAGTAATTGCCGATGGCTGCAAAAATGTGGTTCGTCAGAGGAATGACTCAGTGTCTGTAGTCTTGCAACTCGATAAAGGAGTCTTGAAGCTAACGCTTAAACTTGAGACTGGACTAATCATAAATACAACCTCTTCTAGAATCTATCTTTTATTCCTCACTTAGAGGGCGTACGTTCATAATGTATGAAGAGGGGGGCTATGATGACTTTGAGGGGGGGTATGATTTTTCGGCAGTAGATTTCGGTGGGGCTGAAAGTAAGACAAGATACAAGGGGAGGTCAGAAATCAGAAAAGATTATTATAGAATGGTAGAGGGCTTCCAAAAGCTGTAAGATAAAAATTGAAAATCAACATAGAACCATCTGCATAAATTAAGAACGTTCCCTTAGCCAGTGTTCGTGTTCAGTGCGTAAAAATCCGTAAACAACACCACACATTCAGAGATGATCGATCCAGACATCTAACTCAAGTGCTATATGTCTATCGACTAACCGACTAATTCAGTTTTTGAAAGTACACTTTATTATTTTCTTTCCATCAGTTAGTCATGGTCCCTTTGTAATGCCGGCTGACAGTTTGTGACACATTAATTTGCGTAACTTGCCAAAAAATATTTCTGATTTTTTTAGCCAAGCCCTAAACATAGCCCCTTACAAATATAATGGACAAGTAAATGCAATGGAAAGCATGTTATCTCTTTAATCTATTGTGCTAAAAAATTTAGATATAAATCGACAACTTGATTCCTGGATCCATTACCGTTTGAACGTAGGAACGTTTTCTATCAAGCAAGACTCATCTTACTGAAATCATCTCCACATACAGCTATTTCAAAAAATGTCGAATACCGAATACTGCATACTGCATGAATAGTGCATTCCAAGACCAAAAGGCATTGTCGATCTCATTACAGCGCTTTTCATAATTCTGCGACCTACCCACTCCAGACTTCTGGGCGACGTCGGGCGTTTTGGCTTCCGTCAATCAAAATAATTGCTAACTAAGACTGTTAAAACTTTGATTGACGGAAGCCAAAACGTCCGACGTCGCCCAGAAATCTTGAGTCGGTAGGTCGCAGAATTATGAAAAGCGCTGTAACTCTCGTAAAGCATAACATCTAGCCATCCGGTGAAATTGAAACACTGAAATGTCTTAACTAAAATGTCAAAACTACGTAAAGACTATCTCGGAATTTGAAATGCCTTGATTCTAATCAGCCAAAAAAGCTAAAAAGGCAACACCGGAAAAACTGAGCTGAGTTTGGCGGCAGTGAAGAAAGAGGGTCCCTGAAGGGGGGGTGGGGGTCCTAATCCCATTTCCCAGTCCAAAATTTTTCAAAATCCCAGTCCCATTTATGCAAAATTCCAGTCCAAGTTATAGAGTTAGAGTTAGAGAGTTAGAAAAATCCCTATCCCAATCCCAGTAATGGCTAAATCCCAGTCCCAGTGCATCAAATCCCATTTTCCCAGCCCAAAAAAGACCAATCCCAGCTCCCATTTTACCCCTTCAGGACCCTCAAGGAAGATCGTAGAGCTTAAGGTGTCTTAATATGTAAAGTAAAGTAAAGTATAAAGGAAAACGGTCTCCCCTCATCGTGAGGGAACAAGAGGAACTGACAGCAGCACGTGTCAGTCTTACATGATATTTTTTGTAGGACATTTACGGACTGCTATTACGGCGAATGTTGCAGCTACGCAGTTTACAATCATGAGTAAGGCAACTAACATATGCCTCCGAGACCACACTTATTCTTATTATACGAAATGTTTAACAGATTCTTTAATGTCCCCCATATATAGGTTAAGGAAGGGATGGGAGACAGGGCCTACGGTTTAAAGTCCTTATCCGAGAAGACCTGAAGGTCTAACCATTTGCAGTTGTAGTTACAAAGGCAGCACCTTCTCCTCAGTTATTTTAAGACCCTTAATGTTGGTCCAGCCAGGGCTTGAACCCACGCTCTCCGGCACAACAGACTGATGCTCAACCAAATGAGCTATCCGGGTTGCGGTTTATCTAAATCTTTTCTCTGGTCCCAGAGGTTTTCTTTCTTTTTCTTTATCGTGAATAAGACCAGGGTACTCAGCGTATAGCTTTTGAAAAAAAGTTGCCGGCAAAGCCGGGAGATAGATGCATGTGTCATCATCCAGGAAAACACACAGTAGATATGAACTGTTGCAAATGGCAATAAACAACAGTGCGGCGATTGTCTCGACGTCAAGCTAATGATAGAATATTGGTGTATTTGTGCATAACAAAAGAAGTTGGATGGATGGATGGATGGATGGATGGATAAATACACCTTCAAAAGCCTAAATCATCAAAGGTGAGATTGAAAAGGACTCTGGTATACAGTTAATAAGCTCCATATTAGGCGTAGGGCATTGCGCAGCAAAAAGAGCTGATCAATAGATTTTTTCTTGTTTTCTTTCATTCTTTTTAATTAAGCATCTGTTAACTGGATTATTACCAAAAAAGTTCCTATGAAGTGTCGGGTAACTGTTCAGTCAAATGCACTTAACTCCCGAATCATTTTCATTATAAAAAGCTGTTTTCAAGTCATCTTCAATCGAACATTCCAAAATGTGTTAAAGCATATTTTTGCCCCCTAACAATGATTTTAATCAAGATAGGAGGAGTAATTTCCTGATTTGCTGATAAGCTAAACATTTCCGCTGAAATAAAGCTCGAGTCAAATTTACAAGATAGCGACACTTAAATGAAGCTAATTTATTTTTTGCCGGAATCAGAAATAAATCAAAAAAATGGGAATTAAGTGAAGTTTCCATGAACAACTATTTATTTTTATATTAATCATATTTATTTGTCTTGTCTTGGTTTGTTTTGGTTTGGTTTGTGGTTTGGTTCGGTTGGGTTGGGTTGGGTTGGGTTGGTTTGTGGTTTGGTTTGTGGTTTGGTTTTGTGGTTTGGTTTGGTTTGGTTTGGTTTGGTTTGGTTTGGTTTGGTTTGGTTTGGTTTGGTTTAGTTTGGTTCGGGTTGTCTTGGTTTGCTTGCTTTGCTTTGGTTGGTTTGGTTTGGTTTGGTCTGGTTTGGTTTGTGGTTTGGTTTGGTTTGGTTTGGTTTGGTTTGGTTTGGTTTGATTTGGTTTGGTCTAGTTTAGTTTAGTTTGGTTCAGTTTGATTTGGATTGTTTTGGTTGGCTTGGTTTGTTTGGTATGATTTGGTTTGGTTTAGTTTAGTTTGGTTCGGTTGGTTTTGTTTGTGGTTTTGTTTGGTTTGATTTGATTTGATTTGGGTTGGGTTGGGTTGGGTTGGGTTGGATTGGGTTGGGTTGGGTTGGATTGGGTTGGGTTTTTTATTTATTTATTCGTTCGTTCGTTCGTCTGAAACCTTTTGCTATTCTGGGAATCGTTAAAAATTATTTATTATTTCCATTATTCCATTTAAACTTTTAATCAATATTGCAATATCTCCTTTCTTCTTCTACTTCTTCTTCTTCTTTTTTTTTTTTTTTTTCTTTTTTTAGTAGTAGTTAATTTTTCGTTCCTTCGGTTTTTTTTTTTTTTTTTTTTTTTTTTGACGAATGATAGAAAAATAAAAAAACAGAATAACCTGCCAAGGGCTCCAGCAAGATATCCATGTTATCATCAGCAGGTTTCCTGGAGTCTTAAATGAGCTCGTTATCTTGCGCGCGACACTTTACCTAATTCAAGAAGTATGCCTTTCGCATTAAGGTCGAAATTTTTTTCAAGGGCTGTGAAAAAAACCATGACAGAGAGTCCGAACATCAAGATTCAAATAGACCAGTCGTATCCTCCAATTCTCCATTAGCTGGTAAACAAACAAAGAAGGAGACAGGACCATCCCTATCACGTTCACGAAACGGCACGTCCGCCCTAGTCACGTTTTTGCAGATAATTCAATTCAAAGTAAATCGTCAAAAATCCTACAATTACACTCATAATTTAAGTATTGTCACTTAATTCTTATTTTCCGCTTATTTTTGCTTCGCTTTTATTTCTGTTTACAGACATTAACAGAAACTGATCAGAGTTTTATATTTCATTTCGGAAGGTGTCAACTATCTTTCATTCCTGTTATCGATTTTCCTCTCTCATCTAGAACCCACCTTTCGTGGCTTTTATTTGGCCAGTAGTGTTCTCCTGTTCTATCAGCTGTAGATATTGTTTTCACGAGGGTATTATTTGTATTTTCTATCACACACAGAACCTTGATATCTAAGAAAAAGCACAATAATAAGGATGGTTCCAAAGGGACATCCGAGATGGAACAGATTGTACGAGAAAAATAGTTAAAAAAGTATGAGATAAAGAAAAAATCCGAGATAGAAAAAAACGTGATAACAAATATTCAAGATAGCAGGCATAAAATTATATGATGTCCACCCCTGAAGCCGTGCCCTATACCAAAGGGACACCATGGTCCAACTCAATGCCCATGATAATGGTTTATCATCTCGATTCCAGGAATTTTCGGGGCGGCATATCGACGATTTTTTTTTTTTTTTTTTTTCTTTTTCTTCTTCTTTTCTTTTTCCGTACATTATGCTCTATCTCGGATGTCCCTTTGGAGCCACTGTGCAATAAACAAGACATCTATCATATAACTAAACTGCATATATAACGCACTAGCTTTATTTGTTTTTAATCTGCTGACGATACCCCCACAAACTCAGTGAAGAATAGAATGATACGGCCCAATTGTAACTGTAAGTTTTAACTTTACCGTAACCGTGTAATAATTACGCGTTGTAATTGGATGATTCACATGAAAACAATGGGAAGCCATTTCAGTGTGATGACATGTCGTACCGTGTAGGTGCTGTAAGTCAGTACCATACGTTTCCCACTCATACGATAACCGCTCTGAATATACGATACATATAACCATTTCGCAGCTTTTAGAATTAATGTCTTAAGCCTTCTATTTTTACCAAATTTTAATGAAAAGTTTTACATTTGAGTTGGTAAATTTTGTTACTTTGTGCTTGTTTTATTATTGTAGAATTCTTAATTAAAACTCCACATTTTACTATTTTCTAAGTGTTTATTACAGTCCCCCATAATCGAAATTTTCCATTTAGTATTCTAAACATGCAAAATCACTGGACTTCTAAAAGTATTTTTCTTGTTTCGACTCGTTTTTGTCACGTCTCATGTCCTCCCGTAATCCAATCAGTCCCAAGCTACTTGGAATAGAATTATAAGACTAAAATACAAGTTTTCATTTACATTTTCGAGTAATAATAAAGAAAGATTTATCCCTATATACGCCGATTAAGTCTATCGTTCCAAAAAACACACAATAATACCAACTTTTTTCCCTTTTTTCCGCCTCTTTTCGTTTTCAAAATACCCCAAAAATGATAATTTTGATTCTTTGTTTATTTTAGTGGAGAAACCGACGCTTTCTTAGCCTCGAGGACTGAAGACTGAAGAAAGGAAGGGTTTTTTTTCTTCGGGAAGTTAATCTTATCATCACCAAACTGACTAAAGTAAAATTTTTCCGATTGGCGCCGCAAATGAAATTATAAAATTTCGGTTTATTTTTGCTGGTTTTCAATTATCAAATCAAGCGTACATTTGATCTGTCTTAACGTGTGTGCTCTGTTTGTTTACTCGCCTGACTAGAACCCGAACACGTAAAACATCAAACCTACTGAGTGTGCTCTCTCTCTCATGCTCGACTTTATTTCAATAACCGCGATATCTTTATCGAAAATTTGAAATTTCGACAAACCAAGGCGAAAAAGGACTCGCAGCGTGCTGACCTCCAAACCGCTTAAATTCCATTGACATTTACTAGTAAATAGAATAAAAAATATCTTATTTTCTTATTTTCTTAAAGTTCAGTGCATTAGTTTTGTCGAGACCCAACTTCAATTTAATATTTTTCCTCAAATCTCAAATGCAAAATGGATGTAAAGATTTAAACCTCGAGATGTTGACAAAGTTTTTGCCGGGAAAACTCATCACACCAGTTATAGAAATGAAACAAAATTTACAATATTACAATTCTAAATTTTATAAAATAAAGTTAATATATGTACTTACCAGATATTCACTGGATTTGTTTGATGACGGTTATCATTTTGGCCGAGTTCCTTCTTCGTTGTCGGTAGACTAACAGCCTTTTATGGATCTAAATGTTTAGTGCTTTCTGTAATAAGTAGATATTGACGGGCATATAAGTCCACCAATCACGTTTGAGCTTCTAAAAATATCTTATCGATCTTGGAGCAGAAAAAGGAGACATTTAGAAGCGCCTGCAGAATACTCAAGTAATTTTAATAAAATCATGTTAGGGCGAATTTTACTTAGCTACTTTTCTTCACAAACACATACAGAAAGGTTAGTAGCTACCACAGCAGGTTCGACTGTTCGGCTTCAGTCTGTCAGTGTACTAATCACGAAAAGGTATTACATTAATGAAGAATTCTTAAAAACTCAATGAAAATCCTTTTTGACAAGGAATTTAGTAGTATGGTCTCTTTTATTTTAATGTTGTTTCCAAATGACTGTGCTCTCTATCTTTTTAAGTGTAAAGAGAGAATTTACATTACATTAATGAGAATTTTTTATAATTCAATTGTGAAAATCCTCTTTTAACACGAGGAAATTGGTAGTTCAAGCTCCTTATTTTAATGTTCTTTCCGAATGGCTGCACTCTCTATCCTTTTAGTTTGAGTCAGCCATAAATATGGCGTCTAGTCTAGCATCCCGGTAGTTGATAAAAACGTTGCTTAAGGAAGGGAAGTTGTATTGATATGCTTAAGACAGTTTTGTACAAAATTCGTTAACGATAATTAGAAAAAATATTGAGGATTTTATAGTAGGTTAATGGAAGATGGACGACTTTATCCGGTCAATCACTTTTAATTTAGGTGAAGTACACACAACCACGACTTTTGCTGGTATTTTATTGTCTTTTCGGGCGTTTTAATCGCCCCTTCGATAAAGAACCAAAGAAGATACAGTACTCAAAAAAAAAACAACAACAAAAAAGGCAAAATATTTGAATTGTGAATTCCTAAAAAAAAAAAAAAAAAAGACAAAAAATACTTATCCTTTTATAAACGTAGACGACTAGACCTACTAGCTTTAAGGTGTAAATTAATTTGTTTTGTCTCAAAAGTAGAACTTGTTTACGACAGCAGTCACCATGACAACGTCAGATAGCAAGTTTCAAAGATTATTTCCTATCAAGTGGAAGATTTTATGAAGTTTAGCAAACAATTTTCAGTTTTATTATCCATTTTTGAAACCAAAAAACGAGAAAGATTGGTTTATTTAAAATTCTTTAAGTCGGACTCAGACTGCTAATGCAATTTGAGGTCAGAAGTTGTAGCACAAATATAAGAGCACTTTGAAAATTGGACCAAATTGATGATTTTAAGATATATGCCCTTTGTTTTGAGGTAAAAAGAGGAAAGAAAGAGGAGAAAAGAGACCGAAAAGGAGAAAAAATGGAAAGACGAGAGAATTGAAAAGACAAAAAGGAAAAATGAAAGGGAGAAATAAGGAAGAAAAAAAGGAAAAATTCAAAGGAAGAGAGAGAAACTGAAAAGAAAAGAAAACAAACAAACAAGGAATTAAAATATCAAAGAATAAAAAGCGAACCATAATGATAATTCCTTAAGCGTTTTCTTGAACCTAAATGAGTTTTTCCATCTTCACAGACCGTTTTTGAAAAAGAAAAAAAAAACACTATCTTTTGAAGCATTTAATAGCGGTAAAGAAAGCAATAGCACTTAAGAAAACGCCACGTCGTCCGTAAAACGGTGGAATAGTCATGCCAAAGCTAGCCAAGTTTCCTTTTCGTGTTCTCTAAATAATTATTTCAGAAAAATTGCTATAAGTTTATTATAAGGGCAAACCTTGTTTATGAGGGTAAAGAATCGTGTAAAATAAGAGAAATTTAAACATAATTAATTCGCTCCGCTAAAAAGTATTCTCGAATTGTCTGGTTTCCAAATATAGGATGTATTGATGTTTAATACACAATATTTACTGTATTTGATGGCTGTTACCACTTTTCTACAGCCCAAAAAGGCATTTCGTATCGATTTTCATTGTGTTGTTACTGTTTTGTCCCCCTCCCACGACCATAACCAATAGATTGTTTTGAACTGACGTCATAATGAGATAGGCCAATACAAATATGTAATCCAATTACAACGATTTTAATATGATTAAATGGATTGTTACAGGAAGATTTTGTGGAGTCGTCTTCCTCCTCTCAAACGTTCAAAAACAAAACTCTTCAAAATGTACTTTTGAAATAGAGGTGATTTGAGCTGGGATTTCCGAGATTTATCAGAGCATGCGCAGTAAAGTGGTGCACTTATGGCGGTTATTTTTAGGTCGTGTTTATTATCTTTGAGGTTTTAAAAGCAGTGGGATGTTCAATCATCGGAGTATAGGGTATCAAATGACCAGGTTTTGTTCGTCAATCTCAGTCACATTAGGCCAGACGACTTCAATTAGCTCATTCACACATCGCCAACGGACGGTGAATTAACTTCAATTGAAGGATCGACAACCAAAATCTTCAAAGGTGAAATTGTTCAGCATTCCTCTCTATGACGTTAAAATCTTTACTCAAAACGACTCTCAGCGATGGCCGCGACATTACAGAAAGACGTCTTTTAGAAACTCCAGCATAATTTGATAAAAAGCGTGTTAGTGACGAAGATGGCACCAACTTTCAAGCGATCAAAATACGTACAACACCAACAAAATCCGGATACTTAGTGTTGACTATTGACGTCATTGATGACGTCAATAGTTATTTTAGTTCGAGGCGCGAAATCAGAAATTCTGTCTGCAAAGTTAATTTCGTACAAGGCGCCTCTACATTTAGGTAAATATAGTTAAAGAAAGAAAAAAGAATTAGGAGATGAAGTCTTGATTTCGGTGTCTTTCGGTCATGGAAGTTTTCTAACCACTTTTGTATAGATTTCGTCCTCAATGGCGGATCGTGTGTCGTATATTTTTGAAAGCACTCGGGAATACTCAAGGGACTAATTATTTTTTATCCTTGGTTTGGCCACATGATTCTGCTAGTTTTGTACACGATTTGTTTCCAGCTCTTTGTTGTGATGTTCTCTCTATATTTTATATTTTTGTGAAAATTTAAAAATACCGATTCCATCTCGCAGCTGTCTCTATCGCGAACATATGGCAAACACGCTTAATGTTACGCAAACCATTTAGAAAAGATAAACTAATCTAGTTTGACAAATTATATTTTTTTTATAGATAACTTGCTTGTTCGTTCAAATCTCAGGGCTTGCTTCAGGTCTTAGCTCAGCGAGGGACTGTTCGTGATCATTTGGTATTCCTGGGGGTGGGCTAAAGAAATATCAAAGAAAAATAAATATATATTTTCCCCCTGCCCCCCCCTCCCCCCCCCCCCCCCTCCCCCCATCTCCTCAAGGTCTTATTTTAGAAAATCTAGTATGCCCTTCCAAAAATTTTCACACACACACCCTCTCCCCACGCGCTCCCGCCATCACCAATAAACTCCAAAATACATTCCTTGCCTGTTGTTTTTCAAGATTAAGACTTCCAAAATTTCAACGCCGCTTCATTTTGTCTCTTTTTCGAGCACTCTCCCCCCCCCCCCCCCCCCCTTTTTTTCCCAGACCCCCCCCCCCCCCCCCCCCCAACCCCTTTTTAGACCTGTTTCTCCTTTTTCTCCCGGGGGGGGGGGGGGGGGGGGGGAGGAGAGGGAAGAAGTTTCAAATTATAAT